>LR990087.1:10818413-10925913 GCA_905147235.1 Erynnis tages
TGGTAGATGAGAATTAAAGCTGTATCTATATAAAATCTCTCGTATTAAATTGTTCGATATAATCATTTTCTTTTTTTTAATAACTTTGTGAATATTACTACGTTTAAAAAGTTGAAAATTAAGTTTTTTCTGCCTCATATTATGACCTAATAAAATGTGTACAAAATGTTATACTTTAGTTGCTTTGGCAAATGTAGGCAGCGGTTTTTTAAATAAAAATACGGTGCAGGTACCTATTCTAATGTTAAATGATACCTTTAGTCTACAAATAACTCAGCCAGTGTCCAAAATATTAAAGTACTGTTGTTTGACCTTTATCTATGTTTTAGATACAACTTATGAAATGTCATACAAGATTTGAAAATAACAATTGGAAGACTTAAATTTCACGGAATTTTCGTTGCTGTCTTTGTCGTCGACTAGTCCCCAATAAAACTGCGGAGTTACCGTCCATCTTTCATCGCCCGTGTGTTTCCCAGCGTTATCGGCATCATTCTGCGTTGACGACGCGGTTACGTTTCTCGAATGGAGTTGTTCCTTTTATGATCGAGATGGACATCGGAGATCTGTGGCGAGATAGAAGCGGCCTGCTTTTCAGTTATGACGGTTTGTTGGCGGATAACAAATGTAACTTTCTGATTTAAGTTCACTCTAAAGTTATAAATAAGCATAGCTCGGTGGTTGGTATCCTAAATCTGAAGCATTTAGTGCTTTACTAGTGAAAGAAACCACAAGTGATAAACATGTGGCCTTCTTTGCTGAAACCACCTTTGGCGTTACGTAATATTATCAATAATAGGCGCCGAAGAACATGAATTTAAATCATTTTCAAAAACATTCAAAACAGATCAAATAATTTAAATTAGTCCACAAGAACACCTACCTATGTAAATGGAGGTATGCAAATATAAAAATATAAAAAAAATCATTTTCGTTTTTTATAATAATTGCAGTAGTATTCAGAAAATTCCTTTTATTAGGAGAATCAATACAGAATGCAATGACAAATAAACTCTTGAATTTTATCTACGTGCATTGTTAGCAACAAACTCATATCCCCATAACAGTAACAATATAATGGGTTGAGTCACTTTGTTAATAAAGTGAAACCTTTTGTGTCACTGGCAAGTGGCAGCGTGGCCCAGTCTTAACAATCCTTGTACGGACATTATAATTGACACAAAATATTAGAACAACTTACAACTTTGTACTTACTACAAAACCTCTTGCAGTTAGGGTGGCTAGGCCGGCTTCCTTTTTTAGGAGACATCAATTTTATCGATAGGTATTATGTATATCGAAATATTCAGTGACATGTAAAAATTGACGTCTAATCTTAATAAAAACCAATCGTGTCGCTTATTTTGTTAATTGTAATGGATTTTAAGCCACGTTCATCCATTACAATGAAATAAATACTTGTTGCTTGTAAAAGTTGTGTTGTAAACGTTGCTTTCCTCTAAAATGATATATTGTAAAAAAAATCGACTATAAAAAAGGTTTTTAAAGACACAAAAAATCTATGGATGTTCCATCATTTGGATATCTGGTAAAATACTATACGCCTGGTCACCCTACTCGAAAAACTTGTAACATCGCATGTAGAAATGGAATGGTTACTTTATTTAATTACCGCGTATCTGCCAACGAACGTAATATCGTCATGTTTTATGGAGATGAGATGCCCATAGGTGGGGCCACAGGTGGCTGTTTTTGCTCAGTTAGTAACGTGTACACTTGGATTTTTTGCAATAAAGAAGAAGTTAACAAGTTTTTTCGTCACCACGTGAACAAAAACATCGCGAGGAAACCTGTATGACTGAGAGTTCACAAAAAAATCCACAAAGGTATGTGAAGTCCACCAAGCCGCAGTAGGACAGCGTGGTGGACTGAGGCCCACATCTCTCTCATTGTGAGAGGAGACCCGACCCTGTCGTGGGTCATTAATGGGTTACAGTCAAGAAGAAATAGAACAAAAAACAATTTAGACAGATGTTTTGAGGTTCCAAGGCTTCAACATAGCAAGGTTCACTAGCTCGTAAACAGTCATGGCATGGCATGCGGGTCACCGCAGTGCGCTGAGCGAGCCAATTGTCACCACGTTGATGACTACACTTTGTTGCACCTTTTGTTATCGTGGCTGTCGTGGCAAATGTAATACGAATACGTAGAAAAATACTTGTGGGGACAAAAGAGTTTACGAACGAAAAGTAGCTCATGTATACTTACCTAAACTACAAAAGATATAGAACAAAAACAAAGAACAAAAAACAAAAAAAGATAACATGGGCTTACCTATGGTTTGTTAGGCGATAAAATCGTAGCAATAATAATAAATAAATAAATAACGCTTCACGCTCATAGCCCCACACTAGGTCCCTGTGTTGTGGGTGCCATGGACACACACAAGACAATAACACACACACTCAGACCAGAAACAGAAATTTAAACTCATCGTTCAAATCTCTGCACCGACCGCTGGGAATCGAACCCAGGACCCTCCGCGCAGCACACCGGTGTCTTAACCACTACGCCAATCCAATTAGCCTGAAATGTAGCTTACCTGTTTCCCAAAGACCTTCTAAGAAACAAGCTGTAGAGTCTGGCACTTTTACCATAGTTCCGTTAGTGAGATTGATAAACAAATTAGATGTCAAACACTATTTTAGTCTTTGTAAACGCCATTTGTCTCTTTGACCAGGGGAAATAGAAAGAAAGAAAAAGAGAAAACACTTATTTGCACCAACACGGGTTAGTATCGGGTTGGATGCAACTGGAGTCGATGGCCAGACCCAATATAAAACAACCTTGTAATATTTTTTTACTTTCATTTTATACAACAAACACAAAATTTGCCTAAGAATCTATATTATGTCTTCGCTAAAAGGTCTTCCGTGTATGGCAATAAAACGTGTTTCATCGACTATTTGCTTGTCATTTTTCACCCACATTATTGCATTTTATCGCTCCCCTGCCACCCTACATTCTGCTTCCGGGAACACCCTCTATTAGTACAGTTTCAATGAAGTCTCTACAAGTTCTAAGGCTTTCACGATTTCATTGTGATTGTGTTGGAACAAATTGGTTTTCTATTTTTATTTCTAGATAGGAACGGATACGGCTAGAACGAAATACTATTTTTTGCACCGTCAGAGTTGGAAGTTAGCAGGGACTTTAAAAATGACTATTCTTTGGAGCTAGGAATTAGAAGCGTTATTTAAAAAACGATGGGGAACGATGAGGTTTAGGTCTTTTCTCGATGGAGGCCTCTTTTAGACCAGTTGGAGGGTTTTTCAGCAGCCGCACGGGATTTGACACGGCTTCAAACGAATAAAACGCTC
Source organism: Erynnis tages (assembly GCA_905147235.1). NCBI lineage: Eukaryota > Metazoa > Arthropoda > Insecta > Lepidoptera > Hesperiidae > Erynnis > Erynnis tages. The sequence continues at coordinate 10,821,755 of LR990087.1, forward strand.
ACTAGATAATTATGTCGCTAGAACACTAAAGTCAGAAAACCTCATTATCAGTAATTTATATCAAATTTTATATGAAATTAATTTTCTTACCAACACGTCACACCGTAGGTATAAAGTAACTAATTAATAAAATTGAGCCATTACACATATTACGGAACCAGACGCAGTAATCCAGTTTGCACTCGATCGGCTCGTTGATTAGGACCAGCTTGCGTCGAATTCACAATTGAAGTTCAACTTTATGCAACGCTAATTAAGTTCAAATTTAATAACTAAAGTTTAATAGAAGTCTGAGAAAGTTCTTCAAAGGATATTCACTGTTATGACGTCGTGTTTGGATTTAGTATGGAATGGAGTTACTTTCCCTGAAATGCAACTTGCCAATACATCAAACGAGCGAAATAAAACCTTTTATGCAGGTGATAGGGTCGATATTCGCTTGGGGTGTTTTTCAGCGTAGGTGGGTAGCTTCGAGCAAATTAACAAATATTCGTTTAATCTCTCCATAAACACCTGCGACTACGCTGCACGTTGCTTTCCTTGTGGGAAACAAATTAATTAGAAGTTCAATCGGATTTATACTCTCGTGTTTATGTTCTCCTGGTAGCTTTGTTTTCTGTTACCACTGAAAGTTTGAATTACACTAACCACCATGTAGCACATAATATAATATATGAATGATAGTCAGTAGAGAATCATGGAGCTTAGATCCTACTCACCGTATTTTGTATCGACCTACTAGCTCAAATGACGTGATGTGCCGGCAGAATTTACGAGAGTTCGCAGAGTATGGATTAACACGAGTGTCAGGTACACGGGCCGCCTGGCGCGGCTCCAGCGCTAAGCTACTAGCTGGTGCATAAAGACTGCCTAGGAGTTGCCACGAATATTCGACTACTATTCGGTATCTGGCTTATTTGACTACTTTTCTTAACATTCGGTATCCGGCCGTATAGCATCCTGTATTCGGCCGAACCGAATCGTGAAAAAATCGGGCATATTAATCAAAAATATATTTTGTTTTCAGTCATAAATGATGAAGTTACTACATGAAGTCTATCAGCGGTAGGTTGTGATAAATGAACAGAATTTTTTTCAGCGTTTATTGACAGCAAAAAATTGCGCTTTTCTTGATAATACATATATTAATTGGGATGATAATAACTACATATATTAATGTGGAAACCGCCGTATTCACCGCCGTATTACGGCATTCACCGTAATGTGGAAAGTCGTAAACTATCTTGCGTGAAATGTACTTTCTTCTGCAGGACATTAGGTCGCCGAATATTCGGTGCTTCGACCTGAAGTATAGCTGAATATTCGGGTTATTTTCAAAACCACCTTTCCTGGCATCTGTACTACCTAGTGCGCTGGCCGTATTGTACACATTACTATAAAAAATGAGCTAGGGTAAACACGACGCAGCCGATAAAACCGAAGTGATTCTGAGTGAGCGCGGGCGACACGTAGCACTCGGACACGGTACGGATGCGTTGTCGCCGCCCACTGCGCTTATCGCACGGTTTATTGCGTGGACGTTCGGAATAGGTCCCGAGTATTGCAAATATAGTAAATACGATTTTAGAGACCATACGTATGGTTTGTTTAGATAAACTCAATTTTTGAGTTCAGAATTTGCAGTGTATGGATTAACAACAGTGTCATGCACACGAGCGGGCTGGCGTCGTTCCAGAGCTTAGCTAGTGGATGAAGATTACACAGTTTGCTGGCATTAGTATTGTAATTAATATCACGTAACAATAGTTAAATAGCCATGTTAGTAAAAAAATATTAATTTGCGACTTTCCACCTAAAAAACTCCAAAGGTAAAAACTCGTGTGCAAAAAAGACAGCCCGTGGATATCTGACAAGCGCTAATGACGATGACGTGTAGGCGTGAGTTATATTGAACTCAAACTCAAACTCAAACTCAAAAGCTTTTATTCATTATTAGGTACAATTTGTGCACACTTAATGAAAGTCATACAGATAAATTATACATTCTACATTCATCCGCTTTGATCGCCCCTCAGGCAAAACGTAGACTGGGAGAAAAAAGCGGGCGAAAAAAAACTCCCAGCACTCTTTTAAAAGTAAATAAAACTTAGTCTATAATGCAGTATGGCTAGGTCCAATAAAGGAACACACGTGACAGCTATCGTGTGTGTCAATATCGCCCCATTGCCATCCGCTCACAAATAAATAAACGACCGCTCTGCCTACACAACGCGATTCGCCAGCGGTCCCTGGACTAGCCGAGCATTGTACAAGCTTTTGTTAACATCTATCTATAAATTCCTATCGAATATCCAGCCGAATACCATGAGTTTGCAAATTTATATTTTAATTTTAAATATTGAAAAACAAATTCAGCTTTTAAAGACCATCATTTTTAAATGGAATGAATGGTAGACTTATCGCCGTAAAATCGTTCACCGACCTTTACAACGAACAGACTGAATGGCAAATACTGTGAAGTGAAACTCAACATTTTCATACCTCAATACCCTTCGAAACTTTTGACAAGTACTTATAAAAGGACGGAGGGTGCGTTAATAAAATAGCGTGCTATAGCGACGTAACTCAGACGTCCCACAGATAAAAAATATGTACGGTATAAAATACAGTGTACAGTTACACGCGTAAGAACTGAAATCTCGGTAACAGTGTAACATATCGGTTTTTTCGTGAAATTCATAATTCATTATTATGATGTATCGAAATGATGTACAGAATCCTGTAATAATAATAATAGTATTGATCTTCCTTAAATCAATAAACAGATAGGTACGCCAAGTTAAAATATAAATAGTGTTTTTTTCAAAAAAATATGTATGAAGCAAATTAGCATAACATTAATTCATTCTAGATAATCATCAATTTAGTTTGCAGGAATTTTTATCTCCATGTCATCAACGAGGGGAATGCAAATTGTGAAATTTTACCCACGCCCCGGATTACTGGCACCGAGCGGAACACATGGGTTTGCCGGTGGGAGGCTGGCGAGTGGCGGCTGGCATAGCTCATGATCGATACATGTCCAACAGTGGGTTTCCATGATGGATCGCAAATGTCCTAGATAATGACGACCTGACGACGACGACCTGATCTGGTGGCGCAGTGGTTAAGACGCCGGTGCGCCGCGCGCAGGGTCCTGGGTTCGATTCCCAGCAGAGCAGGGATTTGAACGATGAGTTTAAATTCCTGTTTCTGGTCTGGGTGTGTGTGTTTTTGTCTTGTGTGTGGACCCACGACACAGGGAATCCTAGTGTGAGGCTATGAGTGTGAAGCGTTATTATGATTATTATTTATCGCTTACTACTCCAATCATTGTATAATAAAAATGAAACGCTACTCGTTAGTCTCGCTAAAACTCGAGAACGGCTGAACCGATTTGACTCATTTTAGTTTTGAAATGATTATGTAAGTCTGAGGAAGGTTTATACGGTTAGAAATCCTGAAAATAATGTGAGGAGGAAAATGGCAAAAACTTCTATATTCGACAGAACGAAGTGTGCCGGGTCAGCTAGTAGTACCTATTACAAAAGTTACGTCCAACCTGTAATTTAGAGGGGCTGGCGAGTGGCGACACGGCGGCGGCGGCGCAGCTTTATTAATGCGATATTAAAGTCGCTACTTCGCTTCGCTGATATCTCCTCTACGTGTGCGACGAAAATACGGGACCACATCACGACGACACACGCAACGCTCATAAAATATTTATTTACAATCACTCAATGAATTATCTTATTTCTTACCTGTATCTAAAGTTTAATATGGATTAATTTAAATGTAAAATATAAAAGCATAACTCACCCGATTATCGTACAAATAAAATAATATTTTCTTTCTTATCACGGAATTTCGAAAACTAGGTAAGTACTAGACCTATCAACATAAAATTCAACAGGGAGGTATGTTTAATAAGAATTGTAAAAGCTTTAAGGAACATATCGTCAATTTGGAAGAGGTGAGTGAAAAAAAACTTTATAAAATCCACGTGTTAAAAATAAGAAAGATTTTTTCTTTAAAACCTTAGTGCAAATACCATTGAAATATAATATGTAGGGTATATAAAAAACGAAATCCAGACCAAATCTGAGTCAAGGGCCAGCTCCATAAAATTTCAAGGAACGTATCGGGCACGGACCAAATTAACGCCTGTATGTTTTAAAAGTAGCCTTAATCTGTTCGTCTTAAAAAAATCTTTATGGAACTTGGCGCGCTTAGAGTTTATTGCTCGGCTGTGGTCGCCATCACGTCCGTAACACACTAATGTCTTGTTTACCGCGACATTTTATTTGCCTCAGTAATAACATAATCATAAAGACATGCGGGTAGTAAGATGTTATGTTTTCTTGATTTTAACCCTTATCGTCTAAGGCAGGTCATACCCAGTATCCGTGCATGCATTTGCATGAATTTTATCGGTTAGGAAAGTTTAAATTCAAATTATCTAGTGTTTATGACACCCACCTATGACATACACACATAAGAAGAAAGTGCTAGGTATATAATAATAATATATTAACAAAAAAATATGAAAACCGGTTGATCCTACAGGCTACTGTCTAGTATCTACTACTAGATTACTACTAAACTACATTCAAGTTTTTGAAGCACAGAGCGTATAAAGGGTATTTCGTTCGTTTCTCAAATACCTTCAAAATGGCCTATGACTCCCATTGCAGTTCGTTGGAGTAGGTATACTCTGTTCTGTTACATCTAACCCTGTAATATTTTGTTCCATAACTTTTAATATCAAATGATTCATTACTACCCAGTTTTATCACTGAAACGTTTAAATAATATCTTAATTTCGTAAAGAGGGGTTCTGAATAATAGTTTGCTACTTCCATAACACAAACAGGCAAGTAATTCGAGCAGGGGCCAGACTCGTTAGTAAAGAAAACATTAATCATGCCCGCCCCCGCCCGCGCGCTCCCGCCGCGCAACCCTTGTCATATTACCCTTGAAAGCTTAATCTGTCTATTTTATTTTCACTCACTATCCCTTCAGAATTCTGAGGTAACGTTAGACGGGTCGGACCCGGCCCTTATGTTATCTACAAGAACCTTTATTATTTTTGAAATGAAAACTGCTTATGGGAGAGTACACCGCTTCGTAACGTAACGTAACGCGTTACGGCGCCACTCTGTCTGGTAACTATGGAAACTGTGAAAAGGAAAAATTCATAAATAAGTAAATAAGTATTTTGTTACATAGAAAAAAGCTAAATATTAAAAATATTGTGATTTTGGATTCGACATTGCGTTTATTAACATTAACATAATGTCGTTTCTTTTCTTACAGAGAAACTCAATTGTGTTTTAATTTAAAAAAAAACAAACTTATAACACATCTTATAAGTTTTCACTTCTGCCAGCACTCCCGGAGTGCAACCCGTTTTTTTTATTCTTGGAACTATTAGATGTGATTCAATTGTTTTATTTGATTAATTTAAAAAATATCAGCTTCATCCGTCCATCCGTCAGCTCTTTGGAGTCTACGAAAGTCTCTCCAAGTCACGTCCCTACTTCCTAAGCCTGGTCGGATAATTCCTATCTGTCACCCAATTTTGTCCCCCGCATGGGTGACACAGGTCGGAATAAAAAGCTCGATCTGTCACCATTTGGGGAACAAAATTGGGTGTCAGATAGGAATAATCCGGCCCAGTCTAGTTTCTTCTGACCTTTTATAAGGACGACCGTTAGTACCTTACATTTATTTACATTTTGTCGTATCTTGTATTAAAAAAATCTGGTATTTTACACAATGGGACGAAAGCAACTTCTATGGTTCATTTTATGATCGTGATGGAGATGGCTTGAAGTAGAACTGATATTATAATTCGTGCTTAACAATAGAGCTTTTTCACAAACGAATGCAGCCCTCGTTCAATCATTAACTCGTTACGATACCGTATAAAGCAACTGCTGTTATGGTTCAACAGCAAAATTATACAACCCCTTAAACAACTCATTGTTACTGGATGTCTAGGAGAAGTTTACAAATTGCAGATAATATTTAAATCAATAGAAAACAATTATGTTCCACCGACAAAAACATAATATGGGTAATGTTTCCTGTCTTAGAAAAAACTTATGTAGCCACCTAATGATGTAAAGCGTTGTTTTTAATTGGATTGCTCCTGATACTGATCTTTTATCAGTCTTTTATGGTGTTTATTCGAGTTATTCGTAAAATGTGTAAAAACACCAAACAATAATTATAAATAATACATTGTATAAAATAATTGTCTGATATTGGCTTACATTAATATTTATTGTTGCATGTTCATAATAAAAGACCGAATATTACGGAACCCTTATTTCATTACAAGCCCGACTAACTCGGTTGGTTTTTTTATTATGCAGCCGACTTTTGTGCGGCCGTCGTCATCAAAACAGAGTCGATAAAACCCAACGATCCTAATCCCTTGCTTTCTGTTCCGAAGCCAAAACATCGAAGGAATGTTTGCTTTGTCACGGAGACTCTGATTTCGAAATGTCACATTGCCTTTTATTTAACCCCGTGCCTTAATTGCCATGTCGCAGGAAAAACTTGCTCGTACTACAATGGCATTACATACATTTTGTCATCGTATGTCAGTGCGTATTTCAATTTGTAGAGCATCATATTATAACTTTTAGAAATTCATTAGTGCATGCACTGGTACTCGACCCACTGCAGGGTCAGATCTCTTTCCTCTCACACTAAGAAGGATGGTGGCCTTAGTCCTCCACGCTGGCCAATGCGGGACATTCGTCCGATCCGTAGGCATAATTGTATTCTGTGCCGTAGGGGGGCGAATGACAAGCTGGCCGCTCATATTTAATAAGATTCATTAGACAGGATGCGAGCAAGTGGTCGTTGGTCGCGGTGGAAGCCGTGACGTCACGCCATGTGCTCGCCATATGACGCCTCGTGGGAGACGAACCGCCGCCACACACTCACACATACACACACACACACGCACGTAAACAGACGCATACACACGCACTGACACCTACAAAAGCAAATTAATACGCTCTAGTACCTATGATTGTATGTGTAATGTGTGTGTTTTTATATGTATACCTCGCCTTGCATTAGTGTGCGTGCATACATCCCTGCGTTTGATGTGTCTGTTGATAGTTAATATTTTAATGAACTCCCGCGCAGAATAACAATATAGAAGGCATACGATTCTCAGTAAAAACATCTTTATTGTATTTTCAGTAGGCATCTTTTAATTTCTATGCATTATTAGGTAGGTACATCATTTGCTGACATAATTGACATAATGCCCTATGCCAATTTTACCCTCTGGACCAAGTTCTAAAAACGCGGATGAAGCCGGAGACAAAGTCTAGTAATGTAAATACATAAAAACGAGCAACTATTCATTAAATCTAATTAAGTGCTTATTGCGCCAACTCACTGCGCTGTTTATTTTGCATCCGCGCACATTAGGCGCTCGCTGCTTAGTTGAGTTTAGTTTAAAATGATATTAGTCTACAGCAGAACGTAATACGTACGTAATACAAGCAGGGTTGTCTCACACGGGAATTTTTCCCGGGAATATTTGTACCCGATCAAGAGGGTCAAAATGGTGAGAGTGAACGGAGAGAGAGACTAACAATTTGATCTCTCGATACGTCCTGGTTCCCCCATGGTTTCCGATTGTCAAAAAACAATTGTTTTCTTGTGTTTTCTAAGTAAAGTGCGTTTTTAAAATTTATTAATGAACCTACACATCTACACATTAAATACAAAGGAAACACAAAAAAAATTAATAGCCTTCAAGATTTCAGATATTCAAGGATAGTTGAGAGATTGAAGCATAACAAAGAAACAAACGTTTCATTCTTATAACCCGTCACTCCTTCCCTGGCCTCACAGAAGACAAAAACACGAACACCCATAACATAAATAAAAATTTTGACTCGTCACTCAAATCTGTGCTCCACTAGAAATCGAACCCAGGACCTGGGTCGTCAATTTAATGAAATTGTAAAGAAACCTGCATGCTAGCGAATTAAAAAAAATTGTCGATAGGATTCGAACCCGGACCTCTCGATTAGATTAGTAGCCAGGCAAAGTTAACTGGGTGGTTATTACAGTTATGTCTATGTATATTAAATAGAAATAGAAATGAAATGTGAAATTAGAATAGAAATGTGAGTGCAAACCATGCAAACCCTGTGATTTTCCACTCGGCAGCTATATTATAAAAACCTGCACAGATCTTGCTCAGAGAATCGCATGCGAGCAGGTGTTTCCTATTATTCGGTAAAGAAAATATTTTATGAATAGCATTTATGAAAGAGGTCTTACGAGTACAATGCAAGGTATTATACGAGGACCTGAATGGCGCAGAGGTTAATCAGACGCCGCCGGTGCGCAGTGTGAAAGGTCCTGGGTTCGATTGCCACCGAAGCAGAAATTTAAATATTGAGTATAAAGTTCTTTCTGGTCTGGGTGTGTGTGTTTTTTCAGTGTTTGTGTCCATGACACCTAAACAGGGAATCGTAGCGAAGTGTGAGGCTATATGAGTGTGAAGTGAAGCATTATATACAAATTAGTAATTTGTGTCCCACAGCTTGACATATTAGTAATCTGTGTCCCACAGCTTCACACGTGGCCGACATAAGAAGTGTGGATCATACTCCGCCATGCTCTCCAATGCGTTGGAGATACGAATGAAAAGATCTCTATTCGCCGCATGCAGGTAGAGGTCAGGTCTTGAGGATTCCCTCTTTATCTGCACGCTTGTCAAAATGGCCATCTTACGTTGCGACTACTATAGTATAATGAACAGCAGTGAGTCACCATAACGCCTCAACGTGGAGAGTGAAGACTATCCCCGGGCACGAAGATTCCCGAGCGCGCACGAATCCACCCGAGACCAGTACAAAATATTCTTGCTTGCGGCTGACACGAATCACGATAACGCTCGCTCGCTCGCTCCTCGCTCAGTAGGCACGCGGCACGCGCTGCGAAAACACGCGGGGATCACGTGTCACCTTGATAAACGAAAACTTATTCTTTTCTGTCAATCGCAGTCTTGTATACAAGGTAGAATAAGCTTCAAGAAATGTCGCTGGACGGCAAGCCTTGGGACGAAAGGAGGCAAATGCAGCTCATCTTGCTTTACGAGAAACATCCGTGTCTATGGAACGATAGGTCGCCGGACTACAGGAGTAAATGGAAGCGATCGAAGGCGATGGAAAATATAATTGACGAATTAAAGTTACCGAAAAAGGAAAGATTCAGTATAATTCACAAGATTACTAAAATTCGAAACGTGTATACCAACGAGTTGAGAAAGATAGCTTCGTTCAAAAATATGGGCATCGTATACAAACCCAAACTTTATTGGTTTGATGCAGTGGACAGATTCCTCAGAGGAGTCATTAAGGATACTTTGTTCCCGCTCGGAGATGACACCGAAACTGCAGTAACAAACGAAGTTGTAAGTATTGCTTTCTTGTTATTTATTGATTCAGACGTTTATATCCGGTTTATAACAGATACTTAATGAGTTAATGATGATGATGATTGTATGATGTATACTTTCTAGATGGCCTAGTTAATAACATTGTATGTTTTAAACAAACAGAAAAGTACTATTGTAATTTGTAGATATTAAAACTTTTGTATTTATATTACAGATATGTCCACGTGCTATACATTATTTTATCACTACAGGACCCTTCGATCAACTTGATCGAAGACAGGACCACATTCAGCTATTACGTTATTACAAGAGTTTACCAAAAGTCTTTTAGCTAAGATACTAATATTGCTATTCAAAAACTGCTGAACGGATTTGAATGAGTTTATAACTCGGATTAAGATATAAAATACATTTGCAAGACAAGTATTATTTTACACATTCTGTTTCAGAAATTTAACTACGAAAGACTTCTAGTAGACGACAATTCAGATGACGAAATGCAAACAGAAGAAGAAGATACCTTTAACGAGCCGATCGATAATGAGACCGGGGAGGCCCTGAGTCTATCACCCGGGACCAGCTCCCGGGCCAGCTCAGAACCGAAGGCTAAGGACGATGACAAGTTGGTACTATTGACGTCAATCATGCAGGAAATAAAGGAATCCGTGGAGAACGAAGCTGAGGGAGATATTAGCAGCGACTTCGAGATGTTCGGGCAGAGCGTGGCGGCGCAGCTGGACTGCATGCCGTCTGAAGACGCGCTGCAGCTGCAGGCCGAGATACAGCTGCTCATCACCAACAAGCGAATACAGAGGATGAAGAAGGAAAGGCACCATTCAAATGATAGTCAATAAACTACTCTTAAAAATAATGAAAGGATGTTTAATTCCTTGGAATGAATTAAGTTAACCATTGCATACCTGTAATTTTCAATTTTCATTGCTTGTAACCTCAGAATACAATGAAAACTAAAAAAAAGCACCAAATAGAGATTAATTATATTAATTACTATTACATATTACATATTCACGTGGCCTTTAAAAAGAAAGTTTCCAAATATCCGTTTTTATAATATTGGTCAGTCTGTAAATAATAAGTCAATCCTCTTACTTTGCGGCCATTCGCGGCATTCCGATTACGGCCGAGCGCGCCCGAGTCTACCCGAGACATTAAGTCGACTTCATCAGTATGTGCCGAGCGCTCTTACAGTGTACGCGTGTTGTCGTTACATTTACACATTATTAGATAGATACGACATATTTTAAAACTAGACAATTGTATATAGAAAAAGTGCCAACGCAATATTATAAGCCATAGGCGAAGAAGTATTAGACGAAGAATTAAAGCGTCAAGGTATTAAGCATCAACAAAAACGGGCGTTCAATGACATCGACATGTAAAAACATTTGAAGCATGCATGTAAGAAAAGAAGAGAACTTAACCATGCAGTAGGTACAGCAAAGAACTAGCGACGATTCAGATTTCTTCATAAAAAAACAAACGGTTCGAGTACACAGCGCACTTGTTAGTTGTTCGGAATCGATACTCTTCTGAAGTGCGAAAATGCTGACGAGGTAATTATACTTACTTCACTTATCAATTACTTTCGTTTAATTTTACTTGTTTTATTTTTATCTTCCCATTTTATTTGTATAACAAAGAGTTATTAGCAGAACGATGCCTACTGTATAATCATACGACAAATAATATGTATATAATTTTTTTTAATTAGGTACTGACGAGTGCTTTTTTGTCATCAAACACCTGCTTTGTTTTACCTATTCAGTCAGTCTTTTGACGTCTTAAGTTAATCAAGACAAAATCGAAGGGTACAATATAATTGGTATAATTTTTCATCATTATTTAGACGAGTTAAGACGGAGCAAGACGAGCAACAGGATACCCGAGAAGCCGACCGACCGTCGGCGAGTTATTCTACTGACAGCTTGAATGTGAATAGTGACAGCTTGGAGTCCCTGACAGCGGCTGTTCGGCAGTTACAGGCAAAGATATTTAATATGTCAATTTACTCAATATTTAGAATATCAAAAATACACCTAAACTTAGCTTTCATTTATTTTGGCGCGCATGTAAGTCATGTCTCTTTTTAGTGACATAATATTATCAAAATGTACAGCTCACTACGCGAACAGAGCAGCTTGAAATTTGGCACAATTAAAGAGTTTATGGAGAAAAGGCACGATTTCTAGTATTTTTAAATAAAATTTATTAAAAATACGTAAAATACATTTTTAACACGCCACGCATATTAAGTGTGAGTACTTCGACACGCACACATTTATAAACGAACATGACGTATACGTACATTCCGTTACGTGTAAAATTCAAATTCAATAAATTATATTCCTTTTTCTGACCAATTGCGATCTCTAGTGTCCAAATCGCTTCGGCCTTAATCATGCTTCTATTTTTAAAGACGCTTAAAACCAGAACTTTGTTTTTTTTCCCTAGTACATTGTCACCCTTTTCAGAAGTCTGTGGTTACAGGAAGCCATGACGAGGCGCGTCAGTGGCGGGAGTGGAGGGGGCGGAAGTGGTGGAGGGGGTAGCAGCGAGTTCCAGGTGTTTGGGCAGAGCGTCGCGGCGCAGCTCAGCAAGATGCCGCTGGAGGACGCGCTGGAGTTGCAGGCGGACATACAGCAGCTCATCACCAAGAAACGCATATATAGGATGCAGATGGATAGGCAAAATAAATAAGCTGACGGATTTGAATAAAGAACATTCTGAAAAATGGGTTTTGTTTAAATCGGTAGATACCTACTCCCTTTTTTATATGGAAAGACCTAGTGAACAGGCAAACGGGCTACAATATAAAATGAAGGCTTTTATTTAGTAGAAGAGTACCTACACCCTTTTTATATGGAAAGACCAGTGTTCACCCTTACCGGATCATCAGAGATTACTCGTAGGTCAATAGTTATTACCAGTATTTTACTCAATCTTACTTTTTTTATCTAAAAGCACGTTATCTGTAATTATCGACATCAAGACGTTATAAAGCTTGGCGCCGTATTATTATAGCCAATGAACAAGATAATATTACATACGTAAGTATATCCGATATTAATAACTACTCATGTAGTCAAAGATCATGAAGTAAATTTCGTCGTAAAAGTCGTCAGTTCTTAATGCAAATCAGAATCATGGCTGACGGTTAACTATGCAGAGAGAAATACAATTACTTACTGAGTGGATACATACTACAATTATTCAATTTTTCAATTCATTTTCCTTTATTTGTTTAGTGTTAAGTAACAAATAGTCTTAAATATAAATTAACAAATTTTTCGCTTACTCTACCATTATTCAAAAGAAGTAATTAAGTAAAAAAATAAAAATTAAACCTGTGAACATAGAAAACATATTGGATTTGATTTAAAAAAAGTGATTTATAAATACTAAGTGCGTAAACTATTGTTTACAATAAAAATAATCGAATGTACACAAAATCTTGCTGCTCCCCTCTCACCGAAGCCTAACGGCATACAAAGGGCTGCATCATCGCTTTGTCGCGTCACTTACAGAAAAACTCCGAAGAAATTATTTCTTTTGACGCGAACACGCCCGTTTCCCTCAGTATTAACATCCGCTTTGAAATTAAACGCTCGATTTAATCCCGTTTCGAGTTTTTGACGTAGAGGTTTTTTGTATTGAAAAGTCCAATTTCGAAAAAAGTTTATCAACTTTCGGATATAATTTATCTGTTGTGGTCATTAAAAAGTATTTCAACGGTATCGTTAAAATTGAATAAAAACTTGGTTTAATATAAGTAATTTAATATTTAAACATTTTAAGTATTTTTACAGTCGTAAAATACCGGAAGTAAAGAAGAATAAATAATCTACCTGCAATAGTACGCGTGCAGGCTGCAGAAAACCAAAATCTTTGCTGAGAACTGCCAAATGGACGAAGTTGAAAGGGATTCGAAATTTGAATGCGGCGGCCATGTTGGAAGCCTGTTCACAGCAGACAGGTGGGCTGTCCGAGCTCCCGGCCAATACGCAGGCAGAATGCACTTGCACAAACCTCGACAGCTGGCTTGGCTCAATGGAAATTGATTGCTTTTCAACCAACACGTTGTTTGTTCAAAAATCTATTTAAACGCGAACAAATATTAAGCTATCTATCAACTAAAATATACCAATTAAACCTGGGAGATACGAGCATGCCGCTCGAGGTGGAAATTTTTGCTATCACCTGGATAAGTCAATATTGCTCCGATTTTAGTTTACATAAGTTTTGGCCACCAATTTGCTTTGGTGCAGTGTACGTTTGTGGTTGGAAGCTCTTTTCACCACCTGAAGTCAAAATGTTCCAGAGTCTGACTGTAACTCATTAATCACTCGCTGCAGTGTCGGGTCTCTTCTCAGAATGAGAAGGATTTCTTGCCTTTATCCACCACGCTGGCCAAATGGGAGTTGGTGGACTTCAGATGCCTTTGAGAGCATTTTTGTGAACTCCCAGGCATGCAGGTTTCGTTGTAACCTGCTTCAAAGTAATCGTATCCAATTAAAATTTGTACTCTAATTGGTCACTTGTCAAATATAAGGATTACAATGGATCGACAATTTTCAACGCGAATGTCGATGGCAGCATTGGCAGCGCTCCTCAATGTGAAATGTTTTGCCGCCAAAAACGCTGAAATTTGAAAAGCGCTCACCGCTGCCTGTCGGCGACAAACGCACAAATTAAAGGCCTGCGGTGAACAGTCGACTAAGCCGCGTAGGGTGACCAACTTTATAAGTAAAAGTGGAATTCCCAAAAAAATAAAAATATTACCCCATAAATTACAGTAAGCACATGCGTGGCTAAAATTAATTGAAACAACTAGGAGTAGGAATTAAGTGAAAGAACAAAAAATTACCTATTGATCGAATTTTATTAATAACCATGTTTTATAATTATCATGTTTTAGGTTTTAGGGAATAGCGCATTTATTTTCTGTAAATATTTAGATGATTAAACCTACTGAGAATGTTTAACAGCAATTGGCTTGCCTTATTATTTGGGCCATTCATAAAAGGTTACAAATCCTTTTAAATTAATCAACACGTTATATTTAGAGATAACTGGATAGAGTTTAAAAAAGGTAAAATAAAACGGAACACATCCGATTTGATACTCCAGATACTTGGTGACCAGACGAGGCTGACGCCACATTAGCGGCTAGCTACGAACAACGTCATCCAAAAACAACCTCTAAGCCGTTGGCGCTAACAGATAAATTGGCACGTGGGTCGTAAATAATCCGTTCTTTGTTGTAACCAGCCATTATCGGTCCATTTTTAAGATTACATCGCTGAAAGAACGCCTCGCGCCACATTAATCACTTTATCTGAGAAAGTAAATTTATACTTATACGTACATATTTCTCAGAGGGGCAACTTTTTGTGACAGCATGTTATCGCTTCGAGATCGCACCGTCTGTCCTACTGTAAGAATTAAGAAATAAGTATTTTATCATATATTTTCTTTCATCAATTATATTAAGTCTACAATAAGTCTACTATATGGGAATTATGGGATAAGTTAATATACCAGGATAAATCTAAAGTTACCCGTGTCTAACATATCCAATCAAAGCATGTTTGGCAAGACATTAATCCATAATTATAACGTCTCGCATATCTTGTCAACTAAATATCTTATGTAAAATTTTAAAAACAAAACCGTGCGTACTGCGTATAAAACGTTAAAGATCTCATATACATATACGAGTAAGAGCACTCCCGGTCCAAAATAAATTGTACCAAACTGGTGACGGAAGGAGGCATTTTGTAACACTAACAGGAGGCCGTTAGCGGTATTTTCACACGGTCCTAAATAAATACTGTTTATGCAAGTAACCTTCTCAGGTACCTACCTTTCTGCCGAATTCGACGGAGTGTCGTCAACAGAAAAGGTATTTGCTGAGGGGAGAGGTATTTGAACGTCCACCAAAATTATATCTAGAACTATTTTAGTCTGCCAGGCATCGATGGTTTCATTTTTATGATCGAAGCTGTTATGCAAAGTAAGGCAACCTTATAAGTAAATTGAAAAGAAAGAAAGAAACGTGTCATAATTTACACGAAACAAAACAAAGCAAGAAGTACGTTATCTAATACTATACAGTATCGGTATTTAGAAAGCTTCGGAAGAGCTGGTAAGTTTTTTAAATGAAGCATCAAATGCTATCAAGTCATACGAGTATATTATGGGGTTTCTGAATTCTCATAAAACGCAAAGTACGCCGTTTCATATATGCTAAGCTTACACAAAGGGCTATAAATAATGCCCTACACAGGGTGAGTTGTGCACATCTCCCAGATGCTCCAATATTTTACTATCTTTTATCAATGTTCTTTATAAGGCCTTTAACACAAGGAAAGAAAATCGCTAGATTAAAGGCATTAAAGGCATTAAACGCATTAAAATTTCTAATAGTACCTACGTACCATGACTTTCATCAGTGGGATACGATCAGATTTTATTTCTTGTATTTTGCTGGTAGGTTTATATGCTGAAATGTTTAAATACATACACATGATGTAGAGCTAACACATTATTGTAATATGAGATGAAACAAATAACAGAGCATTGTGCAACGAGGACAATTCTATTGTTTGCCGCCTCCCGCGGAGGATTTCATGTTTAAGAAACACTTAATCGACTTATTCTCGTGATGTCGTTACTGAACCTAAAGATTAATCATTACTTAGTTGAATTGAAAGAATGAAATGTAAACAATATAATAAAAAAGTTTAAATTTATATTATTATGTTTCTAATTTTATATGTGGACTATAACCTCATTAACTATTCACCTAATATCAAAAAATCTTTCATCTTTATAGGTTATTTTTATTTTGATGAAATGAAAACAGAAGTGAGTACGAATAAATTATAAACTCATCTTAGTCACCTTACCTTACAAAAATATTAGTAACTATTAAAAATTTAACTTAGCCCAATTACTAACGTTTAGTGAAGCTATTTTAATTAACTCTCTTCAATCGTGTTAAAGATATAATTATTTGTGTGAGTGTTTAGATCAAAATAAGTAAGACGTGTGAAGCAAAAAAAAGATACCCTCACTTACGATAATTATCACAAATAGCTGACCCGGCAGGCTTCGCTCTGCCAATTAATTTGACTAATATCAAAAGCTTTTTTGAAACACAGTCAACTTTCCACCACCAAGTCCATTGCGAAAACCAAACAACTTTAACACGTTAGTTACAACGAAAAATATTTGGATAAGGATTTAAGCAAAAGTATGAATAACAGAAGTAACAGATAGCCCAGTGGCTTAGAATTCGACCTCGAATCGAGGGATCCGGGTTCGAATCCCAGTGGCAGACACAAATGACTTTGCAAAAAAAGTTATGTGCGCTTTATAAAAAATTAAATATCACCTGCTGTTACGGTGAAAGAAACCATTGTGAGGAAACCTGCATGCCTGAGATTTCACAAAAACAAATGTTCTCAAAGGTATATGAAGTCCACCAACCCGCAGTAGGCCAGCGTAGTGGACTGAGACCTACGTCCTAAGTGGGTCATTAATGGGTTACTGACATGAATAACATGGTCTAATTTTGGTCGGTATTTCTATTAACTTTTAAACTGTAAAAAGTAGTTATTGTGACATAATGATAATAGTTGGACATAATTATGGTACCGCGAAGTTTTTTGTGAATATTTCTTTAATATTGTACCGCATACTTTTGTTCTATCATCAATAGTTTCCGCAGCGCTTGCGACGAAAGACGTTTTAGGGCACTTTTTTTACACCTTGGGTTGGATTACGTTACTTAAGTTTTAGTAAGGGTCCTTGGATTTTAATTTTTTTATTGTGAGCTCTATTCTACTAATCAAGCCCTTTCATTTGATACCCATCGGCCATCTCGGATTTTCGTTTTTTTCATAGTGAACTCTATTCTACCAATCAAGCCATTTCATTTGATACCCATATTGAGGTAGGCGCGGAAAAAATATGTAACCCAAGATTTTGTGGCGGCGGCCATCTTGGATTTTCATTTTTTTATTGTGAGCTCTATTCTACTAATCAAGCCCTTTCATTTGATACCCATCGGCCATCTCGGATTTTCGTTTTTTTCATAGTGAACTCTATTCTACCAATCAAGCCATTTCATTTGATACCCATATTGAGGTAGGCGCGGAAAAAATATGTAACCCAAGATTTTGTGGCGGCGGCCATCTTGGATTTTAATTTTTTCATAGTGAGCTCTATTCTACCAATCAAGCCCTTTCATTTGATACCCATATTGAGGTAGTTGCGGAAAAAAATATGTAATCCGCCATTTAGTGGCGGCGGCCATCTTGGATTTTCATTTTTTCATAGTGAGCTCTATTTCACCAATCAAGCCCTTTCATTTGATACCCATATTGAGGTAGTTGCGGAAAAAAACATGTAATCCGCCATTTTGTGGCGGCGGCCATCTCGGATTTTCATTTTTATAGTGAGCTCTATTCTACGAATCAAGCCCTTTCATTTGATACCCATATTGAGGCAGTTGTGGAAAATATTTAATACGGCACTTTGTTACGGCGGCCATCTTGGATTTTCATTTTTTCATAGTGAGCTCTATTCTACCAATCAAGCCCTTTCATTTGATACCCAAATACAGTTATACGTACACTAAGACTTCAGAATACAGTTTATTTTTTAATTTTTTTTTAACTCGTGATATCTTTTGAATGGATTGTCAGAATCGAATAATTCAAAAAGTAATATAAAGATATTGAAGCAGTCTTAAATAATACATCATTTATTTTGATAAGGGTTAATACCAAGGTACAAATAAAGAGCTTTTTGTAGCGGTGGTATTTTAATTTCTTTTTTTCAATAAAAAAACGCTTATTGTGACATGACTGTAATAGTTAGAGATATGCTGCCGCTGATTTTTTGTAGATAATGGTGTGTTCTAAAAAAATGTAGTATATCATTTTGTTCTATCACCAATAGTTTTCGCAGCGCACGCGATGTAAGGTAGTTTTTTGATATTTTTTTCACACCTTGGATTACGTTATCGTAATTTTAGTAAGGATGCCTATTTTTTTTGAAAATGAAATATAGCCTATGTCACTCAGAAATGATGTAGCTTTCCAACAGTGAAAGAATTTTTCAAATCTGCCAAGTAGTTTCGGAGCCTATTCAATTCATACAAACAAACAAACAAACAAAAAATCAAACCTTTCCTCTTTATAATATTTGTATAGATGGATAGCAACTGTAGGAGAAGGGCGTACACATTATCAAATGGTTTACGTTTTCAAAAATATCTTTACATCTCTTTGAAGCTTTATCAGATTTAATAACCATAAAAGGGATTGCTTCCCTTCTCTCTGTCTTTAAAGGTGTTGCAGAATAAACTAAGGTTACCAAGCTCACAAAAAAGTCCATAATATCATTAGTTTTAAAGGCGATATCATTTAGAAAGATGAACCACAATTTATAACAGAGTATGCCCCTAAAATTTAATATCATCATCATAATTATATTGTAACCTTTTTTAATTAATTAATTATGTAATAATATCCTTTAATATTTTAGTATTACATATCTGAAACAAAATTTTAATAATACATATCCCGATAAAGACAAAATGCCTGGTTACCCTTAATAGTAAGTAATGTCCCTTCGTCAGCTTAATTGATAAAGTATCAAATGAAATTCCATTGAATTAAAATATATATTAAACGAATTATATTTTAATTTCATTTTTAACAGCTCTTCGAATTTCAGTATTTTAAAACCGAATTTTGGGAGACACGATATTCTCTTATTTTTATGAATATCGAAAAAATATTTAACAAAGTTAGACCTTTTTAACAAGGATCAGTCCACATTATTTGTTTCCTTATCTGTAACGTTGTAAGTACATTCTGTGTTCGTAGGGGTTACACGGGGCCGGGTTCACCCCCTCGTGGGGGAGGGGGGAGGGGGGAGTACAGGAAGCGTGCCTGTTATCAGATATCTTGTCAAAATAGCGATCACGCCGGCGATCTCGGAAACATTCATTATTTTGCAATTTATTTGCCAGAGTCCTCATGATTCTACTGTATATACTTTATGTGGGTAAAGATGGAAAAACGTTTTTGTTTCTTTATGCATATCTAAAACAATTGCGTACCATAAACATGTACATAAATAATAAAAGGCATGTAAAAATAGAGAAACTGTTTTGTTTTTTATGCACATAAATATCTAAAACAACTAGGACTTAGGTACCCTATAAATTGCTTGTTTTTTTCATTTTAAATCAACCGAGAGAAATTACTACCAATTTGTTGAAGTCGTTGGCTTCCATGAATATCTACATTTAATACAATTTCATGAGACGTTCCATACAGATTTACTCGTCACTTACAATTTGTACGAACATCAACAATGAGCCAAAATTTAATCTCTTAAGCACATTGTTAAAAAATTCAAATCGTTAAGTTACAACCCGACAATGCATTAAATCGAGCGAGGCTCGCAAAAACTCAACAATAACCCCTGTGACGTCAGCACAAAAAATATCCAAAACCGCCACCGGCCGTTGTCGAAGCGAAGCGATTAATTCGCACGCACGCGAGCCCCGGGCGAAGGTACGAATAGATAGGGCCAGCGTTTCCCATTTGCCGGGTCGCAACCCGGTACCGGGCCGTCAAAATAAAATACCGGGTCACGATAAATATAGAAGCCGGCTTGAAGTAAATCCAGACCTTAGGATAAAACTTTTTCCGCGAACTTTGATTCCTTAGATAAATAACCAGCAGCTCCATACTTAGATTACTTAGTACTAATAGATTATACGTTCGTACATAAACCGTAATTAATTAATTATTATAATTGGCAATTGTCAATCTATAACAATCTTCGACAAGTTCAGGAAGTTTCCAAACCGGATATTTCGGCGGCTAATTATAAAATTACGGGTAAAAGTAAGTTCCTTGCAACTGCGTAGTAAAGTGGGCCGCAAAGATTATAATTATTTGCAGTAAATATTAATTATACGACTTATCTTGAAATATCTGCGTCTTGGGTGTTCTCGAACTAAATACGGTGGCAGGCGGGGTGAGTGGCCGCATATTTGTGCTTATTAATGCCTTGTACTCATAGAATACCTTATCAAGAGTGCAGTAAAACTATGACAAATGAAGTATAATATAACGAATTACTCAATTTTTTTTTTCGCAGGGTTATCTTTATGTACTGATTTTTTATATTCTTATAAGTTTTTGATGTACACATCGTTTAAGCCGCAGTATCAAGTAATCAAGGAAAAAACTGGCTTTAAATTTATGTAATATCTAAGATACGGACTCGAATCTTTTGTAAATTGCATAAAAAATATCGTCATTGTAGGTACACACTCATTTTTTGGGGCAGATTAAAAAAAAGTCAATTGTGAAATCCAAAAGGTTTATCGACAATAGGTAGCTATTTAGAATCAATAAAAGAAATATGTTACAACACAGCAGTCGTTTTAATCATTGCATTACACTCAGAGCTACGGGCTGCGGGCCGAATCAGCCCTCGTCTTACTGACAGCTACGATACGACTTACGAGCGAGGAACGATGGATGATACTTCTGTCATATTCTCTAATTTGTAATATAAATGTATACACAGAGGATCAGTGGAGCGCGAGCGGGTGCAATTATTTCAGTCCGAGGTCACCATAACCTGAAAAAGAAAAACAAATTCATCATTCCTTTACCAGTTAGTCACTTACAGGATTTCTCACAAGAAATCCAATAAAAATTATGGAAAGACACAAGAATCAGGCGGAACAAATTACGTAACTTGTTACAGAGATCTTGTTTACCGATAACAGTCAGCAATAGAACATACCTACTGCCATTTACGTGCTATCCATCAAAAAATCCTATTCTATAGAATCTTATCTATAGTTATTCGTCTTTAGTAGAACGCGCCAACAAAGACCATTCATGAACGATCAGCAATCGAGGCACAGTGGCGGGCGCGGGTCGCCGTGTCAATCAGCAATAAACAACGATGGACTGGTAATGTGTTCATTTCACATCGAGGTCTCGGGTACCAATTACCAGATGGTATATATATAGATACTTTGACTGATCAATATGCTGAGCGTGTTTTTCCTCCTTAATATTTACTCGTCGTCAAATATTTTTCCACGTCTACGTATCAATTAGAGTTTCTTCGAGGGGGCCAAGGAGAAGCAATAATCTTTATAACAGAGTGTACCTGCGAAACAAAAGACGTTTATGCGGTCGACGTCACGGCCATACAATGCAAAACTGCATAAATCACAAGCGCATAGTCCCACAGAGCACCACAGAGCACCACACACCAAGATCAGTTAAAGCATTCTATAAGAGTTCAACGACAATCTCAGCTGTTGTAAAATTTAAAGCTAACAAGTTCACGTGGTACAGTCGAAATGACTAAATTCATTACTTTCGATTGGAAGAAGTTTATACGTTCATATTATTATGAAAAATTTAAGTATTTATAAGTTTACGTTTATGTGAAAAGGCTTTATACGATCAATAACGTACTGTCTCGAGTTTTGTCAACAACAACTAAGATTGGTCAAAAGTTTTTCTACATTTGACTTAAGTTAGCAAATGACTACCAGCGGCAATACGCGCCAGAATAACCTAAAGTACCTCCAAGCCCCGTCTTGATGAGGGTCGAAGCCAGCCAAGTCAGTAAAACACATAAAACACATCGACTGAATTGAAAGTCTACTATCATTATTATACAATCCAGTTCCAAGAGAACAGCATTATATCGAGAGTTACCCGTTAAGCACGTCGTTTACAATATCGCGATGTCAAAGTTTCGATAGCATAGTTATTGCGATAGCGAATTTTATCGATATCGATATGATAAGCAATTTTAGGAACACAGCTTTTGAGAAATTTAGTAGGGTCTAGCCTTACCCCATCTTACCTTACCTTATCTAAACTATCTGTATACCAAATATGTTTGAAAATTTCTAAAGAATAGAGTAACTGTTCAGTGTGATTTGAGCCCCACCTATGTCCTGCGACAATCTAAGACGTCCAGAGATGCTAATGATGGCAGCTATAAAATAAAAATGACAGTAGTTTTCAATCCCTTGATGGTTTCATAGCTGTCTATAACCCATTAGAGACGCATTGTAGGGTCGGGTCTCACAATGAGAAGGATTTAGGCCTTAGTCCACCACGCTAGCATAATTCGGGTTGGTAGACTTCACGTGCCTTTGAGGATGTTTTCCTTTACCGTTACAACACGTGATATTTTAATTTAACAAAGCGCACATAAATTTTAGGAAAGTTATGGATGCGTGACTTTGGGATCCGAACCTGGAGGATGAGGCCGCATCACCACTCTATCACTGCTCTATTTCGGTATTCATAACATCAAGCAGTAATTAAATCTAATCAATGTTTATAATTTCCTACACCGTATCGAATGCCATTCATCTAACGTTTGAAATGTTTATAAATGTCTCCTCCTTATCGACTGTCATTCATGTATCGATAGCGGACCCAGCGCACATGCCTACTTGACGTTATCTGCTGAGATACACAATACACAGCGCACAATATGTTAAGTATGACTAGCAGAGCACTCGTATAGTATTGTAAAGTGTATTATTATCTGACGCACCTTTAGTAGTTGCGTTATTTCCTTTTATGACGTTTTACAATTATCTTCTTAGTAAATGCAAAAAATGTGTTTCTTTGTTACAATCTAACAAATATGGTGGATTGTTCTTTAATCTTTATAGAACAAGCAAAGGAGTTCTTATTTATAAATCTTAAAGTCTCAATCACGTTTTGTAAACCTATTTTACTACAGTTTTTATTTATGATAAAACTAGTGGAACATAATAAATAACATTGCCCATACGTAAAATTTGACATGCCCATTGCCCATTCCTGAATTCTTTCGTGACTTAGAGACAAAATGTATTATATTGAGGTCTTGGTCGAGGTCTTGAGCGAGATCCAGCTGAAATTGCTGCCTTCAAAGCTCTGAGATGAGTATTTCATGATTTTTTCCAGATTCCTAGTGTAAATCTATAAAAGTGAAATATAACACGCAATACACACGTCTAAAATCATCATTTCTCATTATTTAAAAGTAAATTCTCTACTAATGCATTTCCATAACATCGCAATCCCTTTAAATGAGCTCGGAGCATGCTTACGACACAGAGCGGGAGTGCCTCCAGCCTCCAGCCCCCCCGAGTAGAGCGGAGAGCGCGGTGCTCGGATCTTAATCTGGCGTAATTAAACATCTCCGGGCGGGTACACGGACGTCCCGTCTCACTTTAGCTTACTTTAGTTTGCCTAGTAAAGGATCATACAGTTATTTAATAAACATATTTCTTTCTTTGATGGGATGAATGAGTTCTTCATTTATTTTCGGCTTTCTAATTTAGAACAGTAAATGGTATTAAAATTCAAGAATCGAATATTAAAAAGCTTGCCAAAGTAATGGTGCAAAGGACCTACAATCTGTTTGAAAAAACTCGCCGTAGAACCGGAAAATAAGTTGAACCGTAATTTTATGCTTAAATTGTTTACAAACACTCACGAAAGTTTAAGTGAAAAAATCTCCGAAAAATAATGGCCATAATATTGGTTATGTACGAGTATAACCGGTGGTGGCATTTCGAAGAACAACCATAATGTCGTCGATATTTGTAGGTAAAATTAATTTAAAACATCAATCTTGGCGTAAAAATAAAACATGCCTGGCTGTAAGTAGTGGATGGGTTTAGACCAAAAAACAAAAGGTATTTTAATATTAAAATACCTATTTGAATTTTACTTAACCGAAAAATAACCCTTTTCTATGCACCCCACTGTTCATTACTACGTTCAAGTCACGTTGTACACAGTACACAGGAATAATCGTAACTGAAATAAATGCATAAATGCATCCCAAGGGTCTCACTCGTACTGGATCGTTCTAACCGATGCACAGATGCGCATTGTGCAACAAACAAATATACACGCACACAATAATTTTATTATTACAATAATTTGTAACATAAACTCTGGCATGTGCTTAATATGTATACTAAAATAAATTAGTTTAATCTTATTATATTCGAGGTACGTGCCGTCATTGCATTTAACATTTTGCGAATGCATACTACGACACACGTCGCTTTTTCCATTATAAGAAAAGAGACCGAATTTCACCAGTATTTCAAGAAGTTTTCAAATTTTTCACAATATACAAGTTATACAACTAATTTATATCATCAGCCAATCACAACGATGACGAATGACGACCTAAGTGGCGCAGTGGTTAAGACGCCTCGCTGTGAAGATTCGATTCACAGCGAGGCAGTGATATTTTTTGGAAGATTGGAATGATGAATTTAAATTTCTGTTTCTAGTCTGGGTGTGTGTGTGTGTGTGTGTGTGTGTTTGTGTTATGTGTGTCCAAGTACCTACTCCACGAAACATTGAATGTAGTGTATTGCTATTATTGTATAACGTTTATATTTTATTTTTAATCAGCGATGGCAAAGTGCTCGCCGCTTACCAGAGCAATGCCGCTGGGACGCCGCTCCGTCTGTCAGTTCGTGTTGTACGATTAGTCGATTAGCGACCGATCATGGACCGGTTTAAGGCGCTAGGCGGCTCGCTCACTGCCCTCGCCATCGATGTAACACACTGATACGGGAGACACTACACATCGACCGGACAGCTGTTCGAGCGATTACTGAGCGTAGTTGAGAAGTGGTCGGGTTGACTGTGACTTGAATCTTATATAAAGTGAATATAAAAGTTAAGTTATATAAGTAAGAATACAAAAGCAAAAGGGCAAGCAAGTGGTCACTGCAGTCCATGGACACCCGTAGGTAGGTATAGTGGACCAAGATACTTCTAGGGGGCTGTCTTAGTCTGAGTGTGAGTAGCCACGCATATTAACGCATAATTGCGACCTTAAACATAAATACTTACTATCTATTAAATTTTGACGTAGAGTTGCAAGTATCACTTTTCATCAAACACACACACACACAAAGGGCACAAAGGCTGAATGAATATCGAATAAAAAGTGCGGAAATATTTAGCACGTAAATAGATAGTGCGTATCCACCCGAACCCAGCTGTCACCTCGTTCCAACAATATTAACATCGTATTAAGAACGGCCGCGCCTTCGACTCGCTCGTTTTCTTTCTCGTTTCTTAGCATTTAGAATATATCATCGTTAGCTTCAATTTTTTACCGAATCCATCATCCACCCAGCGTCAGGCCCGGCAGAGTGTTATGCCGGATTTTTAGCGGCTAAAACACAACGGTAATACTCTAATACCCATTTGTTGGGGCCTCGGGAACACTTTCGTACCTATTCTTCTGCAGCCTCTTCAGCAGTGGCCCTCGCTTATGTCGCTTATATTTGCATTACATAAGTAGACACTACATCGCATAGGATTTCTGTCCTATTTGACGTTAGACGTGGATGTCCATGGGTTCCATCGCGTGGAAAGTCTCTCAGAGGTGCAAAGAACATTGGATTAATTTAACTTAGCTCATTTGTCATCTCGTTTCAAAAATAATATTCAATATCGTGTTAAGAACGCGGCCGCGCCTTCGACTCGATTGGTTTCATTGTCGCTTCCTAATTAACTCATCAGCGATTCAGAATATTCATCGAACCTCGGAACGATAGGTCGCTTCGCCATTTGTGGCGGTTGAAATTAATCGATTAGTAATCATTGATTTTTTGCGTAGATGTTTGCGCAACCAGTTATTAAAAGTAATGTAATGCCAGTATCTATGTTACATCTACTAAAGATCTACTAACAATAATTACAATGACGTAAGCAATTTTTACGTTAGCAAGTCACAATGATATTTTTATAATGTTGTAGAATATAGTTTGTTACCTTTCAAGACGTTGCGAAACATTGTAAAAAATAGCATTTTACTTGTACCGAGTTGTACCCAACACATCAACGTAAAGTCCACAACTGTTATTTATTTAGTTTTAACAGATATTTTTCAAAAGCATAAGAAGTTATTCCATTACTTACTATATAACTTTATTATAATAAAAATAATTTCTTTATTTATTCACAATTATACTCAATAGTCATAGTCACACTATTTCACATTATTTTAAAAATAATATTCAATTCTGCCAAGAAACAAAAATATTCCAGTCAAACTTCAATTATGATTGCGAAACCCAAGTAAAGTTGTGACAGGAATTCATTAAAGCAGGAAAGTTCCATGAAATCTTTGAAATGAATCAAAACAATCGCTCCGGAGTCACCTTTGATGTTCAGACGTTTTTCGTGTTTCGGCACTCGACGAACCTGTGAACAAATCACCGCTATCTATAACATTTGCAAACATTTGAAGTCCTCAAGGGAGGGTGGAGGACGAAGGGTGGTATTTACATAATTATTTATTTAAATAAAAGTACTCAGTAAGCATCGCCGTTGGGCGCGTAGCCGCGTATGCTTAAATGGGAATCTAGTATCTTTTACTTACGTAGTAACTATTTAGTAATCTTTGGTTTTACTCACTTTAGTATTTCTAAGAATAAGAAGTAAAGGTTTGTTAAAATATTAAAGCTGATTTAGGATTTTTTACCTTGATCGCAAGTAACCGCAAGTAGTTTGAATCCCGGATACAAAAGATTTTGTGAGTTTGTGTATTATGCATGTTCGTCGAATAAACGTTTACCTATTCTATTCTAAATCTTATTTGGAATCGTAGCTCTCATACAAAGACACAGATTTTGATGCGTTGTTTTTGCTTAAAAATTGCAGAAAAAATGATTTCTGGTATGAAGTAACGTATTTCTGGCTATAATAAAAAAATGACGTAACTTACGCATACAACAACCTGAGCCACGACTTCACGAGTCATACAGTACTCACAGATTGAACCTCTTTATGTATCCATTGTGTCTCTAATATGCGAAGGGACAAGCGGCATGCATATTTCTTTTGTATTCGTATCAGTATTGTTCCGTCAGCCCCGCAGTTGAGGGAATAACGCTTTAACGGGATGACGGGAATTAATAACGCTGGCAGCGCCTGTCAGGATTATACGAGCAACTCTCGGCGCTAGTTGAACAATAACGGCACGGGTTTAGTTTTTGAGCTTCTTGCCGTGTTTTATTGATCGAAACTGCAGGTACTTAAAGTAACCGTCATGAGTCGTGAGCACAGATTATCAGTGGTAGGGATATTGTACACTTTCGGCTAATGTACAGCCGCCGAAAAAACGTGCCGGACCAATGGACGACGCACACTGACGAACTGACGACTGTCGAACCAATCGTGTGCACCGCAGCGCAGTCAATGTCAAACCGACCAATGAAAGTTCTGCTCACCACTCGTGACGGAAACTATACTTATTGATAAGTTAATCAACATCATAAACGACGGAATAGGAAAGAAAACTCTGTAAAAAGTATAAGTGTTAGTGCTCAATAGTAAGTGCCATTATAATTTATTACAGATGAAGGAATTGATACCTACACAAAGAAATAGATTATAATATCTAATTTCAAAAGCGAATCCTTTTCGAGGCTTTAGAACCTCAAACATTTTAAATTTAAAATACTTCATTTGGGTGATAAGTATGTATAACTCACTTGCTGCAACGTCAGCTTCTTCCTCGAGAGATCCAGGTTCAAATCCCAGTGGCACAAATCAATTACTTTTCTGTGTTCTATGCAAATTAAGAATGAAATGAGTAGAATGGTGGATTAAAGTCTTCTCATTGTGCGCGGAGATCCATTCTTGTATCACGATTGACTTGCAATATTCATATTATCATCATTTTATACATATTTCTCTTCACGATTCTAAGATGACAACGGCTGCTTTTATACTGTACCTAGATAAGATTTTTTTTCCCTATATTATTTTGTTTTATCTAACAAGAGCAGATTTTTTAAAATAATTATCGTTTTGCGTGTCGTTTCGAGCTCCAACAGTTTAATTTGGCGCAGTGGGTGCCCTCGCTTCCTGTGCTCCGATACAGACATAGTCATTGAAGAATGAAGTACATAGAGCTGCAATTATAATATAAGTACCTATTTGTTCCGAGTGTACTATAGCTAGCTTAGTTAGCGACAATAACGCCACAAACTCATTCACTCACACAGTCGACGAGAGTGATAGAATCAGAGCCAAAGTTGATGCCCATTGGAAGCCCTAGGCACATTAGGATTATGGGATTCTGGCCTCTGATCGTTGATTAAAGAAGTACAAGCAAAATGAAGTCAGTTATTGAATAAATAAAATGGTCAAGTGCCTAGTGGCTAACATAGAATGAACTAATATACGCTCAGTTTAGCAGAATTAAGGGTATTCGTGCCTCGTCCACACATCCGTTCTATCTAGTTCCTATTTCTATGGTCCTAACATGTAAACCGGCAGTCGACCGACCCGCCTTACCGCGACAATTCATTCGCCACGTGCCACCAGTCGCCGCTACCGCCGCCGCCCGCCGTCTGCTTTAGTTTTATAAAACCTTTAAAGTTAATGCACTATGTTGCATAATAATTAAACAATTGTACCCTAGGGCACCCGGTGTTTGTGCTCCTTTACATTATTTACCCTTTATGTATTCCACTGTTCGCTGCGGGTCTTCCCATGACAGACTACAGAGGGAAAGTCAGACGCTGTTTCAGTAGGGACTGGTTGAGATACGGGCTAGTAGCTATGGTAGTAGCGAATCCACAGAAACATATGAATCCTTATCGGATGGTCAACGACTGTTATCACCGAGATCTATGTATGACTTGAAATCCTTTGTCGAAATTTTTGCATTAACGCTCCATTGTTATAATTACATACTTCAAAAGAGTGGGGTATGAACCCCTGTGCACACTAATCATATCAATAGATATTTCTAGTGATTGTCAGTTTTTGGATATGGCTTATTTATTAAAATGTGTCAAACACCATAACAACCCTTACTGTTACTTAGGTAGAAAATCTCAGCCGTGTCGATACGTGCAGTGCTCAAACAAAGGCCGGTTCAAATCACAATAAATAACATTGCTAGACGTCGCTCAAATTCTTCTGTCGTAGGACGTCCCGGGTGGTGAATTCAATTTATTCGCTCGGCACGGCGCAAAGAGAAGGATATGGGAAGACGGCCGGCCTGTGCCCCCGGGCGCTCCACTGTTCACTAGGGATGACACTTTTTTGGGCTCGATCCGATACTGCGGATCGATACGGATCGTAACGTACTCGTAAGTAGTCATAGATATTCACGATTTTGCATGCTACCCACAATGTTTTCTGGAAATAATAAACGCGCTTGTCGTTTATGTCGTGTCATCTTTCACTCACCGTAGCCATCACTCGCCACTGATTATAGTAAAGATGTAAATTATCGACATTTTAATATTTTGTAACATAAACATTGCACGCATACATTATGTGTAAACTAAACAGATTGGATCGTCGATCCGATACTTGTAGTGTTGTATCGATCCGCGTTCGACCCAATCCAAATATCGACTGGATCATATGGCCTGGACCGACTGGATCTTCCAAATATCGGATCGGATCGTCGCATCCCTACTGTTCACCGCATACCGCGCGCTCCACGCACGCCATAACCGTCCCTGTACACCCCCCATACGGTCCCAATTACGGTGCGACAGCCGGCGGGTCAAGGCAAAAGAAGCCCGAAGCGTAATGCGATTAGGTCGCATTTAGTCGGCAGAGTAATTCGCAATTATGAAGGCTTGCCTCGGCACAGCTCGTTCCTGCCCTTATTTAAGCGTGGAGCTAGAAACAAATCTTGTTTGACTCGATCGATAAGATCGCATCCGTTAGAGTCTGATGTAAGGTTAGTTCACTACTATATATATGTATATATTAGTTCTCCTCATCGATTTGGATGACTGCGACCCCGGCAGTATGGTTTTACTGTCTAGCGTGAGTCCTGATATGACTTCACTACTAATATGTCGTCTACACAGACTTCTTAGACTGTGGCTTTAAAATCTTTCTAATCATACGATACAGCCGCATTGCCATTCCTGACTTCGGCTGATCAAAATAACCTTACTGCGGTGACGTTTGCATCAAGGGTTATTCAGCTAAATAGTTACAAATTGCTTGATGTTCTCAACACCCATCCCGATCCTGCGCTGGTACACTTTAGATTCACGAATGTAGTTTCGAATCTAGGCGTTCTCATTTACATGGGAATAATTTGCAAGAACTGCTTTGGCAGCACTTCATGCCAACTATCCGACTGTCAAGTTTATGCACAGTAAGGTCCCAGCTTCAATAACCTTCCTGGAAGGGTGGCTGGCGACCGACGGGCGACGCAAGTTTGGGGCTCTGTCGCGATTGATGCGACCCCCGGGGCGGACAAATCTCAGTTAGAGCGCAAACAGCCCGCCGTCGCCTGGCTGCGGACATTCATGAATTTAAATCGCTCCTACAGACATGCAATGCGAGTATTTGCTGCCTTCAAACTATGTACTTTGTACGGACAAATTGCGTTTTTGCCCGTAATGTTAGTTTACAAATTGAATTGAATTGCTCTTTAATGGATTAACAGGCTTTAATGCACGTTAACGTCAGGACTAAAGTTGAATATAATTGTTACATTGATCATTAATTTGTATTATAGGGTTTGGCTTATTCATCTTCTTGACATAAAGTTTCAGAAGTTGGAGAATTGACAATTATTGTCCTCTTTTGCACAGAACCTTTACCAAGCTAATATATTATCTTTAGTTGCAAATTGGCATTTGTTAAGGCGATAAAGAGTCAACCAGCAACGGATGTTTCCAGATAAATAGCAATCGAAAAAACAAAACTTTCCACATCACAAAATTATCCATTGTGTCGTGCACTAACCAATCTTTCCTATTAGATATAAAAGATTACATCAACATGGCATCACGGATATTACGTTCAACCACACATGTTTCACGCTACTTAAGACCATTAAAGCGAATTAAGAGCGAATCGAATGAGCGGAACAGTTTTGCAGGCGCCGTAAACGATAACGCCGGCGGACGCTGAGACGAACTGACGAACCGACTACATAATTCACTGTTAATTTCCCGCGGGCTGGGAAGTAAATAGGCTTAATAAAATATGAGCTAGTATGAGGCCTGGCTCGCGTGCCGCCCGCGATTATGCCATTAGGTCGTCGGGCTGGAGACACTCAAATTACCGCCTCGATGGTTCGATTCCGAGTATCCGAATGATTACACCCGCCCGATGCGCCGTGTGCCTGAAGGAAGTGTGTTTGAAGTGGACTGCCCTGCGGTGTGCGGGGAAGGGGGAAAATCAAAATGACGCGTCTTGTTAACACGAGTGCTTTATTACGACTGTTCCAACTTACAATGTATGATCTTATATGCTAATTAATTCCACATCACATCATCGGGGTTGAAGAAAAAAAAAATTATAACTACTGTTAATATTTTTTTTTTGTATAAAATATGTTATTGTCTAACACGTTATAATGCTAATAAGTATAATAAAAGAAATTAACAATATTAAGACACATATCTAATGTCAATAAATCTAAGTTACATAAGGTTTTGTCCTATTTTTATTGACAATATCAATTTTACCATTACTATATTTTATTTTAACATTAGGACCAATGTCATCTATAACCGTATACGGACCTTTATATAGTTCACTCAGTTTGTTTCCTGTCTCATTTCTAATTAAAATTAAATCATTTCTATTGTATGTTACAATGTTTACATTTTTGTCATAATACCTTTTCCTATCCAATTTATTATTTAACAAATTTCTTTTAGCATCTTTTTGAGCAGTTTGTAACCTATACTTCAATTCTAACATATAGTTATCTGGATTATACAATGGTTCTACAGTATGTTTTAAATTACTAGGAATATTACATTGTTTTCCAAATACCAATTCAAATGGAGAATATTTTGTAGAAGTATGCACAGATGTATTATAAACAAAACACCAAAATGGTAGCCACTGGCTCCATGCCTCAGGGTGTCCATCACATTGTATTCTCAAATAGGCAACGAGATGTTTATGCATATTTTCTAAACTACCAATAGATTGATGGTGATAAGCAGTCGAATGTAATTTAGATATCTGTAGTAATTTACAAACCTCTTCCATCGTTGACGAAGTGAACTCGGTGCCTCGATCGGTTGCGATGACTTTGGGTATTCCGTAGCGAAGGATAAAATTATTTACAAGAGCTCGTGCAACACTTACCGTATCTTTCCGCTGGAGAGGATACGCTTCTATGTACTTCGTAAGCTCGCACTGAACTGTAAGTATATAGGTATTACCTTCGACATCTGTATCCATGGGACCTACAATATCAAGGAATATTTTATCAAACGCACTATCTGCCGTTGTCGTTACTACCATTGGTTCCTTAATATTTCGCGAATATTTCATTATTTGACATTTACTACACTTCTTCACGTATTCTCTAACACTCTTTTCAAGTCCTGGCCAGTAGTATTTCCTTTTAATATTGTTAACCATTCGACGAACCCCTGCGTGTCCGCTCGTTGGTAACAAATGAAAATCATTTAATATTATAGTCTTTTCCTTATCGTCGACAATTATTTTAACATTTTTATTAAGGATATTGATCTGTGGTCCGGACCACAATTTCCTACTTTGTATTTCCTTCAAAAGTTTCTTTATAAATAACGCGTTATCTTTTGTTTTCTTTATACATATTTTTCCTACTTTTATCTTTTTACAAAAATCACTTAACATATTCGCAAATTCGTCTCGCGTAAAATGCGATATATAGCTAAGGTTTATATATATCATTTGACTGTCGTGTACGTACACAAAACATTGTCTTTCCTTCGTAATTTGTTTTCTTTCTCTTAACCTATCTAAATCTTTTCTTTCAATAAATTTCATTTCTACAGAATCACAAGGTATTCGAAATATTTCTCCTATTCTCGGTTGATCAGGCCTTGAACTTTGAGAGGAAATATTTGGAAAACTTGTATTTCTGTCACTACTAACTGCGTTATCTTCTTCTTCTTTCTTTCTCTTCTGAGCCCTCGTCATGACAAAAATTGTTTCATTCAATTGTTTCAGTTCGTCAGATGTTATGGTTACCCTACTTAATGCGTCAGCCGATGCATTGTCTTTACCACGTATGTAGGCAACTTTATAATCGTATTCTTCTAACTGTAGCCTAAACTTAATTAAACGACTAGCTGGGTCTTTCATGCTAAATAGGTATATTAACGGTTTATGATCTGTTAAGATAGTAAAACTTTTCCCGTAAAGGTAAGGTCTAAAATGTTTTACGCTCCATACCACCGCTAATAACTCTTTTTGTATGGTCGGATAATTTAACTCTGCTTTGTTTAATGGTCGACTAGCGTATGCAATAGGCCTCCTATCTTTATTACATAAAACTGAACCAATAGCAGTGCCAGACGCATCCGTTTGTAATATGAATTCGTTGTCGGGTGAAAAATCAGGATATTGTAAAATCGGTGGAGAAATCAAAGCTTGTTTTAAATGTTCAAATGCTTGTTTACACTCGGTTGTCCAATTAAAAGTAACATGTTTTCTACACAATTTATTTAATGGTAGCGTAATTTGAGCAAAAAATGGTATAAACCTTCTATAATAATTGCAAAAAGCTACAAAACGACGTGTTTCGTCAGAATTTTTAGGTTCTGGATAATTTTTCAGTACCTTGATTTTTTCAGGATCGGGACTCACACCTTCTGCCGAAACTACATGTCCCAAATATAATAGTTCAGGTTTCAAAAATTCGCATTTACATGGATTAATTTTTAAATTTACTTTTCTAAGTCTCTCGAAAACGTCTATTAAATTTTTATTGTGTAATTCTATGTTACGTCCAAATACTATAATATCATCCATATAAATAAATGCTTTCTCACAAGTAAGACCAGACATAGCAATGGACATCACTCTAGAAAATGCACTAGGTGATATTTTAAGCCCCATTGGTAAGCGTTTCATCTGATATTGACCAGTGTCTGTAGTAAATGCTGTTATTTTTCTACTATCTGAATCTAACTTTGTTTGATAATAAGACTGTTGTAAATCTAAATGTGTAAAATATATTGCACCTGATAAGGAATCTAGTATTTCAGCTATATGTGGTAAAGGGAATTTATCATTTTGAATAACACTGTTTACCTTTCTATAGTCTATCACTAATCTCCATTTCTTCTCATTATTGTCACCTTTTTTTGGAACGAGAAGGATAGGACTATTCCAGTCACTATTTGTGGTTTCAATAATATTGTCAGCTAACATTTTCCTAATTTGCTTATCAACTTCTGGTTTCATTGCATTCGGTAATCTATAGGGTTTTACGTAAATAGGTTTTGTATTAGGTTGTAAATCAATAGACTGTGTCATTATATTTGTCGTACCTAACTTATCTCCCTCTAAATAAAATATGTCGGAATATTTCGCACAAATGTCTAGAATTTGTTTACGAATATCCGCATCTAAATGATCTAATTTTAAAATTTGTAATAATTTTGTAACTCGTTCAACGCTACTACTAGACTTTACAAAACTAAGGATATTATAGTCTGAAACAGGCTCAAGCTCTGGTTTAAAAATTGGTAATTTTATATCGTTATCATTTACATTTAATATTCGTACCGGTATTTTACCGTTTTGCGGTTTCACTATAATACTGGCTAAAAATATATTATTTGATAATTCTTTTGGCAATATAAGATATTCTGTATTGGACTGCAAACAAGAACCCATATTAAAAAAGTGCACAGACTCACTTCTGGCTGGTAAAGTAACAAAAATATTACTACTTGTATTCGTTTCAAATTGCATAACACTTTTTTGTGTTTCCGTTTTTAAAGTTATATGTCTTGTCGGAAAATTTATAATAGCATTATATTTCCTTAAGAAATCTGATCCGATAATACCATCAGTATAACATGGCATGTTCTGCAGTACGTGGAACGTATATTGAAATAGTATGCCATTATGTGACTCTAGGTTTACTGAAGCAACATACTCAGATTTGATATAGCCTCCTATTCCTCTTATAGCTGTATTACTAGGATATAATTTAATGTTACTAGGAATTTTATCTTTATGAATTACGGATAAACTCGCACCTGTATCTAATAAAAATGAACATTGTTGACCATTAATTCCTAATGACACTGTTGTTAATCCATCACAAGTTAATATGTTATGCTCGAAAAAACTCGGTGTCACACGTTTGTGGCTCCTTGTCTCCTGATTGACACAGCCCCAAGTTTAATTTGAACGGCGAGTAAATATCTGTTTTGGGTCCGGATGTGGTTGCGATGTACATGACATGCCCAAAGGAAAATACATGGTCGTGGTCGCTACGTGCACGGACGGTACTCCAGAACTGTGAGGGATTTTAAGGTTTCTGTAGACGTTTTATTTTTGGCAGAAAATTTGACATTTTAAAGTTAGATAGGTTATTGATGGTTTGATAAGAGATGAACCTATTACGGTTGATATGAGGCTAACAACTTAATATTTAAAAGTAAAGAATATGTTTTATCACTACATAGTATAAAAATTGAAAATTTAAAAAAGCCGATAGAATAATTTGTGACCCCACTCGATTATATTTGTAGACATTCGGTTATTGTTCCCCACTTTCACCCCACACCTTCTAAACTCCTAAAACGATCATAAAGCCATGATGTTTTGTTTTAATTTAAAACAAAACCAAATTGCTTTATGATGGTTTTAGGAGTTTGTAGTAACCCCCCAGGTCCTGATTGTTCCTGATGTCAATATACTATAATCCGGCATAATGCGGTACGGTGAGTCGACAGCGATAAGCCGCTGACGGCGAGTCCGGCGCCCGCTGCCTGCCAGTAGGTACCTACTAGACGACCAGCCCACTAGTGGTATTTATCAAACCCATTACTCGGATTCTGTGGAGCTCAGTTCTGAAACAAAAATACGAAATTAATACGAAGTGTTACAATAAGATAGGCATGAGTGTGGTTTGTTAATTTGTTTCCGCATGTTGAAATTATTGGTTAGATTTAGACCCAATGAGCATAGTTGTTCGAATGCAGGTTCTTCTACGACGCCGCGATGTCGCGAATGTTCCACATGGGTCTTTGTAGTGTGTATACGTTTCTGTATAATTATGTGTTCATTTTGCATGTACAATTCAGGAAATTTGGGGTTATGAATCTGATCTGAAGGTACTGTGGTCAACACGCACTGGAGACTGTAGGGTGGGTCCTGAGTTCGCTTCCCAGTGATTTTTTTTAAATGATAAGAAATTCCGTTTCTGGTCTAGATACTTGTACTAAGTATAACAGTTTTATTTAAAAAAAAATGAAACCTGTGTATACTTTTATAATATAGACATTAGTGTACCTAATATTCAAATACGAGTACATAGTAAACTATCTATCTACTTGGAGCAGCTAGCTGTACAGTGTACATACTAGTAGGTAGGCCGTTGTGGTTTGTCGCTGAGACTCCGGGTTTGACAGCCATGAACGGTTGCGGTCTATAGATAGGTACGGTTTCGTCATTGGGGACAATCTGTGGTCGTTCCTTAAACTTAAAAAGGAAAATTATGTTTTTTGGTTTATGTTTTCTTGTAAACTGACTTTGTAAACACCTTACCGAAGTCCCGGACCTATGTAAGATAAAGAGTAAAATTTGACAAAACTCGAGTTTATTCATGAGCTCTGTCTTCTCGTCTTCGTCTCCATTTTATGCCTCAGCTTGTCTGTCGGATGTCGTTTACCTACTTACTACGTCAGCCAATACTTCAAATTTGATTGAGCCAATGGTTCAAATTTGATAGCGATTGAACTTGGCCTTCTATAATCTATACCGCCCACTTAGTCAGATCACTCGACTTCTACCTCTCCATTATAAAGACACTAATACCATTAGCTATTGTAAGATTGATAGACCCAATGCTATTATCTGAACATTTTAAGCGCAGGGCCGGATTTAGGAGAGGGCAACCAGGGCTACAGCCCCGGGGCCTCCACAAAAGAAGGGCCCCCACAATAGACTTGGGAAAAAAATTTAAATTAAGACTAGTACACTAGTATACAACTTTTCCTTTCATATTTTTTTTTTGTGTTTTACCTTTACCTACAGTACTTTGTACAACCATGATTACATTAAATATTAACAGAAATTAGAATAAATATTTTGTTCTCATCAATTAGGCAATCAGTAAAATATCAAAATATCAAATGGCCCTGATAAGCACTTTTAATTTATTATTATTATTTATTCGAAAACTCAACAAAAAAAAATTGTTGATTTTATTTGGAAAATAATTTGGGACCAAGGGGCCTCCACTCCTTTGTTGCCCCGAGGCTTCCAGACTTCTAAATCCGGCCCTGTTTAAGCGTCACGAAGGCCGCTTACAAATCTGCGTCTACTTTGTGTCAAGACAATGTACGAGTAGGTAGGCCGTAAGGCTGTAAGTGCATTAGGAGTTATTTAGAAGCCCTACGCCGCGGTCCGTCGCCTCGGCGGACGCTTGATTGAATATTGTTATGATAATAGTATTATCACTAGACTGCCACAGTTGTATAATAATAGGTTTATTAGCACGATACGATACGATTAACGCAGAATACGATACTCGTGCTTGGAATTGGCCAATTTTATAATATACGGCGTTTAGCACATTCGCTCTATTTGGGCACTAATAGGATGATAGGCTGGGTACTTGAGCCACACGTATAGCAAACGGACACGCAGGCCGTGTGACAATAAGTGGTCACTGCAGCTCATGGACACCTACGTCCAACCTGAAATAGGACAGATATTATCCTAATTGAGATCGTACGTGACTAAGAATTTCGCTTCAAATAGTATCTCCGACAACCATGCCTCCCCAGCCGTAACAAGACATGAAGAACATGCTGCTTCGAGGCGGGTTAAGAGCATGACACTACAAAACCTCCCCGGACACGCCACGATCGCTCGTAGCTACCTAGTGTTCAAAGTCGAAATTTTTTAGAAACTTTGTAAGAAAAGATTGATGGCAAAGTGAAGTCAGTCGTAAAGCATATTTATTGCTATACTTCCGCCCGCTACTTTGTAAGTGTTTACGAACGACCGGAAAACCATTACCCAGCGAACACAGTACCTGCGTGACGAATAGCCAGGCATGTTTGTTATGCCAGTAAGCATGGAAAAACATTTATCAACGAGTACATTACACTGACATGACATCACGACATTTGAGTAAATCACAACCATAAAAAATTGAGCAACGCCGGGCGCAGTCAGTGCTAACTGCTACGCTCAGGATGCCAATGGCCGCCACTATAGTTGCCGTCACGAGTGATGAGCACAACTTTCATTGGTCGGTATGACATTGACTGCGCTGCGGTGCACACGATTGGTTCGACAGTCGTCAGTTCGTCAGTGTGCGTCAGGTCTATTGGTTCGTCTATTGGTTCAGTACGTTTTTCCGGCTGTTTTCATTGGCTGAAAGTATACAATATCCCTACCACTGATAATCTGTGCTCACGACTCGTGACGGTTACTATACTTACTCGTACTATTCAGTTCTTCGATGGATGTCCCCTAATGGCGCAATATAACCTACCTACCTACCTATACGGGAATGACCTCAAGGATCATAAGATTCGTTCCTTCTACCATCTATAAGTTATATTGTGTGGGTGCCGCAAGAAACGGAGTTGGACGTGGGCGCGAACAGCTTTCATTTTTAACTTTACAGAACAGCTTTAACTTTAACTTCCAAAGCAAGGCATGTAGGTAAGAGTAAATGCACACTATTGACGATGCGGTATTTTGGTGCAATTTAATTCGATTTGTAGTTTAATGTTACTGAGCGAATAAACAGCAAAACGCCGCAACCAATTTCGGTCGTGCTATGCCGCAGCCTATTTGCTGCATCAAAATCGCAAATCGCCTCACGTCATTATGAATGCGAATAAATTCCAAGTTTACGACTTTGAATGTCAATCGTATGTTTGGACAAGTGGTCGTTACAACTCCTCGCGTCCTAACAACCCTGTGAGCGGGTATTGTTAGTCATAGAAATAGGAAGAAGATAGAACGACTACGCAGGCGAGGCTTGCGTATAAGCCCCAAACTGCTTTTATATTCTCACTCTCATCGCGACTGTGATTAAGAATGATAAAATGAGTTTTGGGCATGAACGTTGCTAACTCAGCTACAGTGGATTCGAAACAATTACGTTATCAATGCCATTATATTTCCTTCCGTTTTTATGTTGCTAGCCAACAAATACAGCGAGTTGACAAATACAGCAAATTCACAAATGTATGCAATTTGCTAACGATTGGGCGACTTTCAGAACTATGAACGAATTATAATTCAAATATTTTCAATTCCCTAAAACAGTTAGGAACGTAATTTTGTAGCTTTTTCTTCTAGTTCTTTTATGGTCCTTCAAGCCATATCTGTCACAACTACGTAATTACAAAAAGGCAGCACATCATTAAAAGTTACAAATTGCCCATTTAAAGCTGAATGCCTGCAACATGGCACTAAAGGGAAAGTTGCAGGTAATGAGTGACGTCGTTCCGTGGGGGCATTCATTTCAAATGACGGCCCAGTAAAGGAGGCTCTAATCAAGGAATTACCGGCTAATGACAGAGGGCTGCTTAGAAATTGCCAAGTACTAAATAACAAGGTTCCGACGAGTTCCGGCCCTTAAACGCGCATTAGGGCTCTACGCACTGAGTCATCGAACTAGCATTATCGGAATTGTTGATAACGGCTGCAATCGCCAGAAAGATTGGGCAGCCTTCAAAGCTTCTAAATTTTAAGGCGGTTGGTAAGTTTATGGCGTAAGTAGCCAATTAATGTATGTTTCAGAAAATCTTAAACGTTCACCTTGATACTACTGTTTTTATGAGTTTGTTCTAATGCTGACCAAGTTTTGAAAAAGGAATACCTACAGGCCGTCCCTCCGACCTGCTTTTTCTTCGAGGTTCTGAAAAAATATGGGGGCTGATATTTTTCATCATCACATACACTGCACATTAATAACGTAAGTGACCCCGCAGCACCGCTACCCGGCGGGTGATGGATGAGCAACGAGCGTGTTTGCGATCGATTGATCAGTGTCGTACACTCTCCGCCATCACTTGAGTCGTGTCCGAGCGAACATGAGCCGTGATGAATTAATACATATTTCCATGGATATTACATGATCGACAAATTACTTTAGCATAATTATTTTTTGTAAAGGAAGCTTTATGTCTACGGTACTTCAAAAAAATTGTAAACTTTAATGTCATCTATGAATGGGAAGTGAACGTTTCGAGCCAAAGGCCTTTTGAAGTAAGCAATAAGGGTCTTTCTAAGAAAAAGATTCTTTGAAAAAGAAAGACTTAGGTATTTCTAACTAAAATCTAACGTCATAAATATTATCGTTAATAGTAAAAATTTGTATTATAGTAAAAACTATCATCATAGTTGGGCTTGTTTACAAGATTGCTGTAAAACTTAATTAATATCTTCTGGTATTACTGCCTTAAATACTAAACTTAACCTTATATGAAATCTTAAGCTTGACTTAGGAATATCTACCATACATAAAATATACCTAGACCATTACATTTTGCTTGCTTCAAAAATTGATCCATACAAGATTTGTAACCACTTACAGTTGTATGAAAAATTTTATACGCATAAAATGCCAGCCTCCGATTGGAAGCACCTAAAATCCTCAGCCTAAGTTTGATGATCGTTGTCCAGTAACTGCATCAAGACTAAGGCTCACTAAATTTGAAAGGCTTAACGCCATAAAAACGATTATTAATAACACTGTTCTAAGTCTCGCTTACTCAATATATATCAACATAATGGTTCTCAGCGGCTAGTCGGTACAAAACAAGTACGATAAACTTCTCCAACATTCTCCAGACCCTGATAAATGTTTCCGAGAAGGGAAAAACTGCTCGACCGCTTGAAGAATGAAGGAACAGACATAAAACAGCGCTGCAGTATTTTAGTTGTTTTTAAGTTCGGTAGCAACAGCAAACAAATGACACATGGGATACTTGTATCTTGAGTCTAAAATAGACGACAACGTCGTCGGAAAAATAAACTATCATAAATGGAAACTTACATTCCTATCTACATACTAGACGTGGTAACTTCTTACAATGCGTAGAAGATCCTGAGAATGCTCCAGCACGGTGCTGGTTGGAAGGTGGTTAATTTGCGGCGAAAATCATACCAAAATAAATAAAAATAGCACTAAATCATAAGTAAAACATGCCCAACTATCGCTTTTAAAAGCAGCTGACCACACGAAACGAGAACAATAAAGTTACCCATACTCTCTAGGGTTGATACAGCCCTTCGACTGCGTGTCCAAAACTGCCGAAGATCCCGATAGATTTCTAACTCTGACAGATAATAATTCAAGATATTATATTATCCGACGTTGACGTCATCGTTTGCTTTAAAGCAAACGACGGCGACGACCGAGAACAGCATGTCCGAACAAACAGTCAAATTTCAGTTCCTTGAACTGACTAAACTTCATGAGATAAATTTCAATCAAGAAATTGGATTTCAACAACTGCAGTTTATTGCGCTTAATTTCTTGTATTAATTGTTTATTTTATCTTAGTTTGAAGAATGTCCTTTTATGTGTTGCCTTGTCCTTAAATAAATGAGTTTCTATTTCTATTTTATTTTTTTGTTAGGCATCAGGCCAAAGATTTAAGGGGAACTCTTTGGCCTCCAATTCCAGCAAATCAACACAAAGCCCGGTTCAAAATTCGGTTCCGATAAAACATCGCAACATCCCTACTCCAGGCACGGGATCTTGATAAATGTTTCCAAGAAGGGAAAAACTTCGCCGCAAGAAGAATGGGGCAACATGAAGCGCTGCACAGTGTACAGTGTACAGTGTACAGTGTACAGTGTACAGTGTACAGTGTACAGTGTACGTGGTAAAGTTGTAAAATGCTCTGACACAGTTTGCTTTAGTTATATGCGGAGACCAACATCGTAAAACTTACATCTTGGAAACCATCTCACACGTAATTCAACCTGGAATGACCGCAATGGTTTAAAGTTCATAGTTATGATGTTATACAAAATACCATAGAATACTTCATTGTCTTCAATCGTCTGTCACGTCATGTTATATAAAGATCGGTACTTTTTTAAAATCACATTTTATAGTATAAATTTTTGACCAAAACAATTATTGCCAAATTATTACTTTAATTACTTTAACCTACAGAATAAAGATCTCCAAAAAACTCACATTTATTCTAGGATTCCGCTTTAAGTGCACAAAAAATTAAAATATTTCCAAAAAAAATATCACCCCGAAAGTATTTCGCTAACGATAATGGAGTAGAAAACCGAATAGCTCTGCGATATTTTCCCACAGCCAAAAACTGCCGAAATATAAATTCGAATGCACTCCACAAAAATCGTTTACAAAATTGTAATACGCGAAAGCACTTGACTTTTTAGGGCTCCGCGTGATGAGGCTCCGCGTGAAGAGGCCAGAGGGCGCCGCCTTTCAGCGCAATTGATTGTCTTATTGGGGGTTTGTTTTTCAATTACAGAAAAAATGATGAAGTGAGATAAGAATTTGTGATGCGTCTGGTCTGCATCTCATTGGTGACCTATTGCAGGATCGGGACTCTTCTTACAGTGAAAAGGAGCCTTACTCCCGCCCGCTGCAATAGTGCGGGTTGGTGGACTTCAAATGCCTTTAGGAACGCTGACCAGTAACCTAAATCCAATTAGGATAATGCACTAATTTTTTTTTTTTTTTCAGTAAAAACTGAATTAAAAATGGTTGGATGGATAAAAATAAAATAAAAAAATTGGATTAAAAAATAATACAGAACCCTCATAAACAAAAGCGAGTGGAACGTAACCGTGGGTCTACGTTCAGTATTCAGTGTCAGCTCCCGGCGGGCCGCCAGCAATTATAGCAGATGCCAAAACGCGTCCGCAGCAAATAAATGCCGCCGAAAAAAAATTGTTTACGCGTTTATAACACCCTCATCTCGGATCTACTCGAAGGGCGACCATTATTATCGATATTTAAAAAGGATTTCCTGGTTTGACGCGCGGTTGATGTTATCAATTTTATTACAAAACATTTATTTTAAGACAATTTATTTTATCAATAAAAATTATTATTATTTAGCAAATCACGATGTTTCATGATTGGCAATATAATGGAATTGCTCGTCACAAAGGTTGGATATATTATGAAAATTATTCTTTGTCGAATGCTCACGACCATCAATTCCTCCTGGAATTAAAGGAATATTTTGATCAAAATTTCATAGACAAAAATAGGTATCATAAGCGTTTCTTAATTTTGTATTTATGGCAACCTAGCTACGATGAACCATGATTAAAACTTAATATAGGGCCCAAATTGACCTATTGCTAATCGATTGTAAAGTGCGTTCATTAAAATACCAGAGAAAGCTTTTATGATATTTTATTCCACGTTGTCCACGTCCCATTTTGGACATGGTTACTCTACTGGTGATTAGTGTTAAAAAAACCGAGCTCCCAAGGTTCTAAAAATAGCAACAAATACAGAACACAAAGCCACCATTAG
Organism: Erynnis tages; assembly: GCA_905147235.1. Lineage (NCBI taxonomy): Eukaryota > Metazoa > Arthropoda > Insecta > Lepidoptera > Hesperiidae > Erynnis > Erynnis tages. The sequence goes on from LR990087.1 coordinate 10,865,808, forward strand.
TGATAATGTGAATAATTTATACAGTCATAATGCCGCAGTTGTGCCGGGATCGTTATCGGAATCAATAAACCTAACTATGCAGTAATAGTACTATTGAAATAAATTATCGCCAGCCTTATTTTAAGGAACGCTAGGTTTCGGTAGGTACTCAGCTTTTTTATTTAATCTAAGGTTCTAAACATTTACAAAAAATTTAAACATTTAGTTGGCACTGTAGGTATGGTCGGACATTATCGTACAACTTTTGTGATAGAATTATGACACGGGGTTCCATACTGAGCTATCATTGTGCTACCTATTTTACAAAGAAAATTATAAACGCTATGCAATTATACTTATTAACGCATCGTTCCATATCGCATTCGCTCTACAACAGACGGCAGGCGTGTGTATAATAACGGAAGTTTTTACAACAATACCCATTTAATGCAGGTATAACATTATCGCACGTGTTCCAATATCGTGCAACTGGAATTCCTCACCGGATCTGTTTACATTCACGCATAATTACCGTGTCTTATTTATGAATAACTTGCTATCGATACCCATAATACTCGGTGGGTTGGGAAATGATACTGCATTACAAAAGATGTCAGTTTATTTTTTAATCAAGTATTATAGATAAAACGTTCCTTTGCAGAGTCGCAAATTAACAACTCTAGTGACCTCAAAAACTGCAATAAACTTTAAAAGGCCCCAGACCGCTTTATACTCAGTTAAGGCGCTGATAACATGTAATTCAGCAAATTTGCTATTCTTATTTTTCATTTCCAGCAAAAATTACAAAGTATTTTACAATGGGAAAAATATATGTTATTCTAGACCGTATTCCGAACGACAACATAGTCGTCGAAACACATTTTGACAAAGTTGCCTCGATAAAAAAAAATTGCAAAGTTACCCCTTTTCTGAATTCTTATACTAAACTACAACGTTGTTTGTTAATATTTATTCAAATAATTTAACCAGTATATTAGCAGACCTTCGTTATTATCACATCATTGTGTTATTTTTTTTCAATAAGCTTATAAATATTCAGTAAATCAGTAAAATTTAAAACTTTTCTTTCGCGTGCTCCGCGCAATATTTTCGTATTTTGTATTTCTCGCTTACTATTATGGCAATTGACAGAGAGCGCAGAGGCGCGATGCTAGGTGGACGTGCGTCGCTCCGTCATTCCAAAATAATACACAGTTGTCGTATATAGCACAATTTCATAGCTTTGTCTGAGGCTTGTGTGGCGTATTAAGTAGGACGCCAGGCTGTATACGCTGGGGCGTGGGTTCAAATCCGCGTGTGCGTGACTTTATTTTCACTTTTATATAATTATATTTTTTATATAATACAAATTTTTACATCGATTATTGATTTTGGAAATTGTTGAATAAATAAGAAGACAGATTTTATTAAGTTACAAATAAATAAAAGTTTCAACGTCAATTTAATAACTTTTTTTTTGTTATAAGCTATACAATTATTTTTGAAATTATAAATTTATCTAAAATTCGTTATTTTTTTTCGGAATTCGGAAATATAAATAACCATTAGATAGCATAATATGAAATAAAAAAATAGTAATACAAAAAACATTTCAATCCAGAATGTCTTCTTATATTTTGCTTCGGGTTCGAACCCGGGTCATATAATGTAGGATTCCCTCCCGTTTTCAAATTGTACGCCGCCGAAATTCGCGCGACGCGACGTTGCCAAACCGACAGTAAAGAAGACACCGCTACGCGCGGCGTTGCCGTCTAGAATTGTACCTATCACTATCACGGTAATTTTTATAAACGGTTAGGAGGAATAGTGGGGCCGCCGGCTAGGGCTGTGCGTCTTCGTGGATTGATAGGTAATAATACCTATTAGGTATAAAGGAAGTGTTCAATAAAAATGCGTGTTGTTTTTTGATTGGTAGATTTAATTAAAAAACCGTGTTTACGTTTGAATAACAAGTCGGTTTGATAAATTTGCGACCGAGAAATATTTGCGCCTTCACTGAGACGTACGAAATGCTTTATTATTAAATATTTTGTGAATATTTCATGAGTCTATATATTTTTGTTGTTATTAATAACGAGAAAAAAAACGCATGCATTTAAGTTGAAGATTTGAGTTGAAGGCCCAATGGAAATAAACTGAATGTTTTCAAACATAATACATACATCTAATAATATAATCTATAACACCTATGCAAGTATTTATTTTTATTACCTACTAGCTGACCCGGCACACTTCGTTTTGCCATTATAAAATATGTATATTAGGTATATCATTGCAGTTTGCATAATAGAAGTGGCATCCATAAAGAAAAATCTTGACGTTTCTAAATGCATGACATTGCCATATGAACTTATGAAGTATTCAATCTGAAATGATGTTTGACAGGTAGTACATAGGTAGAACAGTTTATATAGGAAAATGAAATTGTTGTTTTTATTATTTTCTTTACATTGTTTTCAAATTTTCTCTCCGTAAGAACCATCCTCGTACTTAAAGGAATATCCAAAAAAAATTAGCGAAATCGGTTCAGCTCCTCCCGAGATTTGCGCTTAGCAACATATTCATTTTTATATTGTACAAGGTGGAGATGACGTTACCTCATTAATTTAAACCACAAAGATCGTGTACTTAAGTGTGTTAAAGCATACGAAAAGGTTCAGGACCGAAAATAAAAAAAAAATGCAAATTTCAAACAAAATAATTACACAAATAAAAGACACAAAAAGTAACAGGCTCAAGGTGAAAGGTCATTGACCTGAAACGAAAGGAAGCCAAAAGCGGCTTTTTTCAAACGGTAGGCATAGTACTGCGCCGCCGGCGCGCCGACTGATTTATGGCCTGTGTCGGCTGTGTAACTAGAGGGTTTTCAACAATTTAAAAAATCGTTCCTACTCCCATGCCGGGAGTCTAGGTTCGATTCCAGCTCTCGCCTTTCCTAAAACCACGTGATGAAACCTGTATGTCTCAGAATACATGTTTTTACATGATAGACGAATTAACTGGTTATACAAAAACCAGTTAAATCGTCTATCTGTCTTTTACTCGATCTCGTGACAAATTTACTTGCTTTTATGTGGTTAGGTATTATTTGAGGCCATCGAAAAATTTGAGGGTAATAATATGCAATAACATTATGAAGCTTGTTCCAAGCCTCTTTAATATTGTAAGAAGAAATTGAATTGTTGGTTGACATGTTTAGGTACTGCTGAATTATTGAATTTTTAATTTAATAGTGATTTAATAGCGAAACAATGGCATTCTGGGTACATCCTCTGAAAGAGAAGACCGTGTTTTATTTATTTTTTGGTGAGATGAATAGAAAACATAGGTATTATATGGACCTTTGATGGAGAATAATAATAAGAAGTTTTAGGTGTTCAATAAAAAAGCTCCGCGTTTTAAAATCACATCATTACTAGAGTCGTCCATATTTCTTTAAAACTGGAAACAGTGCCATCTATTGACGATGTTGTCCACATTTCTTTAACACTTGAAACAGTGCCGATTTTATCATTTTATTTAGTTCTCGTAGAGTCCGCTCCACTAACAGTGGCGCATGAGGGGCATGGGGTAGGCGGGAGCCGCGAGCCGAAGATGCCCGATTCCTAAAATCATCGGGTGTTGTCAGGCTCTTAATCCTCAAAGGTTAGTTCTACAAGAATGAGCTTCAATTCTATGCACCCAATTCAACATCACATTTAGGGACGGGGCTGAGCGCATTATCCTGTTTTTTGTGCTTCTGATCATGTTGTTGGTGATCGTGCGTGCATTGTGCGTGAGTCGTGCGTGCATCGTGCGTGCAGTGTCCCGCGGGGCTGTGCGTGCACCTGGCAAATGAGTTCAGCCCTTCGATGATGTCGGACTCTTGCTTATTGAAGCATAATAATATGTACAATGAACAAATCCAATCAATTCGATTTAATCTTTCGCGCAATGGAGCATGAATCAAAATTTTGTAGCTTAAAATTTTTTCGTTTTAATATTTTTTGACTCGGGAAAAAATACTTTTTAGCTTTTTTTATAAAATCATTGGTGCGTCAAAATCATCACCACAGGTATTCGAATTCTACGCCACTGGGCTATCACCGCTAGCAAAGCCAAGCTAATCTTTGAATAGTGGCGAAGAACTAACTAACAATGAGCTGGCAAGAGCGTACTCCGCAATTCGGCTCAGCGTGCCGCAGACGTACTAGCGGGTGGGGGGAGGGGGGGGGGGTCTGTGAATGGCTCACGAAGGTCTGCGGCGGAGACCGCAACAATGAGCCGTCTCCGCCGTCTCCGCCGCCCGCACTTCGCATGTCATTGCAGACGCTGGTCTCCCGACTTTGCGACTGCGATTTGATGATTTTACGAGCGAACGTAAAGTGTCTGAATTTTAGTACCTGTGCACTATTTCAAGATTGCGTTATGCGAGCAACAGGAGAATTTTTACTTAAAGATCTTGTGAGGCTTTAGTTACTTGTTCAAAATTTATCAAAGTCTGGAGAAGTAATAGTAACTTTATCTCCAACCGTATCTATCTTTAATTTCCTATAAAATCCATCATCGTTGATCACTTTGGTACGGAGATACTTACCACTCCAGAACGGACCCTGTATTGGACCACTAATGGATTACAGACAAAACACAATTGCTGGGCAAAAACCTTCATCGGTTTCATACCAGTACTTTACACTAACAGACGCACATAACATGAGCCCACTTAAAAAATATTTCAAAATCATAATAAAACACATAATCATGTAGGAGTACGTCAGTAGCTCGTCTGCGAAGCACCGTGATTCTTAGGGAACAGTGCGCTGTGAAATGGCTCAAAGCATGCATTTAGCGACGAGAGTGCATCTCAAACGATCGCTTGTGCCGACTGTGTGCTGTGTTCTTGCACTCAGCACTCCCCCCTTCAACCCTCCACCCCTCTCACCCGCACACCCCTTAGCGTTATATCGCATGTGGTTAAGATCACCTACATTCACGACACCATACATATACATACTGCTGTTTCTTACTGTGTGTCTGTAGATCCTACACACATACACATACACTGGTTATAAAGGTAAACTAAGTATGTGGAGGTATAGAAGTAAGCGTGTATCCACGACAACCACATTGTCCAACAATAGTGGTAGGGGTAGGCACTGAGTACTACTGAGCAACGACCACAAAACCTAATAGACATCGCACGTCATAATTTCTACAAAGAAACAATTCTGTCAAAAACAAGCTTGATAACAGCCATGTTCCCACTGACATATTGGAATTAGTTCTGATCGAAGGAGATGTACGGGTCAAGGAATGTATCTGACTGGCATAGATGTCGCGCTCGATATCCTGTGGATGAGCCTTTTACAAGTTCAATTGCATTCACACAAATAACTCCAACTGACTAATCACTACCAAATTGTATTGCAGTCAAATAAACCCTTGTTACACGAGGTAATTAAATGGCGCGCCCTCAGCAACCCATAAGCAATAAATAAATCAGTGACCGTCAGACATTGACCGTCCTTTAGTGAACTGACAAGCCCTTGTGAAATATTGTGAATCTACAAAACACCCTAAACCATGTTACCATTGATGTATTGTTCGACAACACCGAAATAATCCCATACATTGTTTAGTAACAATGAACGTAAATAAATCGGTATTAACAAATCGCGCAACTGATATTTAACTTTGTTAATGATCGTGGATGCAGATCTGCCCCCTTAGACAAATGGCACAAACGCTATTAGAATAGAATAGAATAGAATTCTTAATGTATGGGAATGACATTAGCTTACGATATGTAATTTGAGCCAAGGAATAGAATCGACAATTGGTAGCCAAATGTCCATTTAGTCTATTCGTTTAAACGAAACGCTAAAGAAGTACAAAATCTCCTTAAGAAATCCTAGCCAAGTGGCACTTTTGACAAACGAATACGCCTGCTAGCGTTCGACACCTAGCGAACGCCAACACTTTGTAGATAACGCTACAAAATGGCGGATTTTTGATCAGCTGATCGTGGAAGTGTTGTGATTGTGCTTGTGTAATTAGGTATCGTTTTATTTTTCGCTAAAATTCATAAACTAAGACTATTGTGGGTTGCGCATAATGAAGAAGTATGGTTGAGGCGAAGCCGAGAAAACATCAATCGCCAGTGTTTGGAGAACATTTGTGAAATGCCGGATTTTTGTTTGTCGAAAGATTAAGACTGGACAAAATAATATTTAGGAAGCTTTGTCGGGATTTACGTGTTCATACATCATTGCAAGGAACTAAATAAATGACCCTTGGAAATAAAGGTAATTAAATAAATCATTACTAGGTACGGTACTTACAATGTTATGACGAGTAAGATATGTATACATATTAACATGTTTGTTGTTTTTTTATAGGTCCTTTGTACTCTGAGCTTCTTGGCGACAAGGTCGTATCAGAGGATCGTGGGTGTCACACAACATTTAACCCAAAGAACAGCGAGTCGGTATACCAGACAAGTTGTAGAGGCACTCAACAGAATTTATATGTTGACACAATTTGCCTTTCCCCAAACACCACAAGAAAGGTCGATCATAAGACAAGGTGAGTATCTAATACTTATTCAACGCACCCTTTGCATCCTCTTTTATTTACAATCATTACTATATTTATTTAAATGGGTACCTCAATTATAATAAACTTAATATTTTTTTATCTGGTATGTATCATTTCAATACTAAATAAACTTCAGACTTAAGTGACTGAATAAATTCGAAATTTATTAACTTAATACAAAATGAATTTTCAGGATCCAGAGAAGATTTAATTTACCTGGCACAATAGGCTGTATAGACTGCATCCACATAGCCATATAGCCATTGTCAAACAGGACCATGACGAACATCAGCTGTTTTTAATGGGAAAGGGTACCACTCTTTAACATGATTATTAGGTAAGTGGTACATAAGTGTTGCATAGTTTAGGAGTTAGCAGGTTATACAGATAGACAAAATGTGAAAAGCAACTTTGTTTTATACTATGATGAAAGGATACTATTCATTATAACTAATCAAAATTCACCACTAAATAAATAAAATTATTTAATTTGTTCCAGGTGATTCTGGACATCCTCAGAGAGCATGGTTAATGACACCTATTTTAAATGCTGCACCAGGTTCTCGGCAAGACATTTATATCACCAGTCACATATGTACAAGCAAGAAACTGCATTGAACATTGTTTTGGGTTACATAAAGCACGTTGGAGATGTTTTCTAAAACACAGAACTCTTCATTACCTACCATCCTCATGTTGCTAGCTAAATTGTACTAGCATGTTGTGTATTGCATAACATTGCATTGCAACTATTTCAAGCTCGTCTACCGCCACCCGCTGATGCAGTAGCTGGGCCACACAACGGTGGTGATGACAGAGCTCGCTGGGTCATCTGTTGCCAGCAATCAAGAAGAGCTCATGCATGGAAGAGCAATATGTACTTAGTTGCTTAATAAATAGATTGTAAGATGTGCTAATCATATTTTTAATTTAATTTATTATAATATAATAACTTATAACTAATAAGAGCTACTTTCTTTCTTTTTAATTTTAATTGTTTATTGTCAATGTAATAATCAACTTATACCTAAATCTTGAGGAACTAAGTAGTAATATGATATTAACATATTAAATATACTTTAAATAATTATTGATATCTTCATTTTAACACCCCATTTATCTGATGATTTTTGAACACCACCACCAAGAGAATTTAACATAACATGTTAGTTGTTGCCACAGCTGATCACCTTTGACCCGTCCTTGAGGACTTGAATGGGGTCTTGACAGATCTTCATGGCTAAAACAAAAAACAAGTACCTGTGTATTATAAGGGGCCCGCCACAGTTAAGTGTTGTGTGAATTGGTGATGTCATTGTTTATATTACGGTGTAGGTGTTGTTTCAAGTAATACAAAAATGAAATAACAATAGGTACCTTTTCATGAAGTCTATTAAAACAGAATTGTTCCGGACTTGCTCTAAGCCTTGGTTCCATCACTAAACAAATAAATACCTAGGTTACTTTAAAGGATGTAGCAAACATTTTGGAAACGTAAAGTAGGTACATCCTTACAATTAAAATAATAAGATTTCATCCAAACTTTTAAATAGTATTTAACTGTACTTACCAAATACATTAAAACTTATTTTACTTAATTTTTCAAATAAACTGAGCGTGGCCTAACCTATGTAAGGTTTATTAAATTATTGTAATTAGTAACTTATAATTATGCTTTATAGTCCTATAACAAAGAAAACACGAAAACCAACTACACTTTTTTAAATTTTAGCGCACTTACAAACGTACTTACAGACGTTTACAAACGAAACCATAGACTACGTCTACTTTTTAGCGTATGATGGAATAGACTGAGCGTTCGACAAGTCCTTGTACGTTTGGCTACCAAATTGTTAGCGATATCGCTAAGGCGTTAGCGTTTTTCGACATAGAATAGATTCGGAGCGTTTGCCACTTGTCTAAGCCAGCTGTTTACATAATGCCGGCAGCGATGAACGGTTTGGTCAAAGACTTTTACAGATTGAGCGATAGGTACTATACTAGAGAAAAAGCAAAAGTGGCCCAAGTTTTAAACATACCACAGAAAGAAAGAAATTTACTCTAACACTTGGGAAAATTAAGTTTATAATAGCCTCATTAGAGGTGTCACTAAAAGTGATATAACAGAAATTCTCAACCGAATAAATATGACCAAAAGGTGTCCCATTTTTGATATACTGACACTCCATCTTGACATAAAAATCTTTGGTCGTCCGTCGGCCCCTCGCTCGGAGCGGCCGGAAATTGCCTGAAACCAGAGAAGGGCCGAACTGCTTTAAAGTTCATTTTTTGTCCTTTGTATCGCTTGAATCGATTTACAACCTGCCGTGAACGCAGTGGTTCCCAAACTTTAGATATTATAGACCCAAAAAATGGTTTACAACCATTAATTGATCATTAACGAGAAAGAATAGCTGAGGTCTGTTAAAAAAAACAACGTCAAAATATTTCATGCTGCTAAGTTAAGGCACTAAAAGCATAGAAATATATACAGGCATGAAATAATTTACCTGAGCTCTACGAAAGAAATATAAAATGTAGGCACAATAAACTTTGTTAATCTCAGTCGTATTTTAGGTAATTTGTTATCAGTTCGTGACGTTCTTGTACTTCCCTTAACTTTGCTACGAAATAAATTTAAAAAATTATGTACATCATTGCATCCAGCAAAAACAGCCACTCCACATTTCAGTGATATGACTCCTCTATTCGTTTTATTTCCGCAGATAGCCCTCAAGCTGTACGTCAAAGGTGACCTCAACAGAAATAGTCTGCAGCTCTGGGCTTATAATAAATGTAATAAGCGGGCGGGACCTTGCGCCGGGGAGGCAGCAATAAGGGCGGCAGCTTTGATCTCGTACGTAGCTTTAATAAACTTAATGCACCTTCACTGCCGACCGCCTGGACGAACACAGCCTTAATTACTTGCTTTGTAAACAAACGTCACATTTTATTAAAACCATGACGACTGGAGGAACGTTGGACATCGGGAAATGATTTATTATTATTATTATAAGCCTTATGTAAGATATTTATCGATTGTTTAGGTTCTTCAGTTGTTTGTTGTTATTCTTGTAATATCTGTGTGCTTTGTTATAGCAAAGGCCTCCTCCAACTGACTCCATTTTTCTCGTTCTCTGGCTAGTGATGTCCAAGTACCGCCACTGCCTCAATTTCGTCGACCCATCGCCTGAGTGGTCTGCCTCGTTTTCTGTTCCTGTTGCCTGTGTACCAGTTCATCACTAATTTCCACCACTTGTCTATTCCTCTAATAGTATGGCTTGCCCATTTCCGCTTGAGTTTTTTGATGGGTTAGCGTGACATCTTTTGTTCCTGTGTGTTTCCTAATCGTCGTATTTCTTATTTTGTCTTCCAGTCTTTTCCCCATCATACTTCTTAAAATAGCGTTTTGTCAGGTCTCGAGTTTCATATAGTGCGATTTGTTGAGCGCCCAGGTTTGGCATCCGTATGTGAGTACTGGTAGAACGCATGTGTTGAATAGTTTACTTTATGCTCATGCTCATTTCTTTATTTTTGAACACCTCTTTAAGGCTCCAGAACTGTTTCCAGGCGTTTGCTATGCGCTTGTCGATTTCTTTTGAGATTATCTGTAGTGGAGATTATTTGGCCCAAATAAACATATTCGTTTACATATTCGATTTCGTTGTTGTTTACACATATAGGTTCTTGCTGAAAAGACCAAAGCCATTACAAACGGGAAATGATACGAGTAAATAAATTAGGCATAAGGGCAAAGGATAAACAACGATTGTCAATAAAAGTAATTGATATATTGATAACAAGGCAAGAAACAAAAGAAAAAGCGTTTGACCGTTCTGCATCGGTTTCGTGTAAATACACGTGGGAAATCTCCCCTAGCCATTTCACAAAGACTTTACCACTAAGTCTAGGCGAAGTGATCATGCCTGGATCGGATTACGTCATGTTGGCGTTTCGTATTTATTCCAGCGATGTAGAAAACTTCGATAGCGTGATTTAGGTCACCACAGTTTATGTTTTGCTTCTCCTGTAATTGGATCAATCAATAATCCTTAGACAATTTAAATATTTTTTCGACAACCGAACAGAATTACCCAAAACGTTTTAATTCCATGAACAAGGTATTCAGATGTTTCCTCCATTTAGATTGCTGATCTTCTCATTTTCCCGCTACAAGTCATAAAAAAGACGACACCATAGCGGTAGCTCATAAAAAGTGACCTCCGGCCCCGTTTCCATGGCAACGTTGTAACCGCGCGGTTTCTACTAATTACTGGCGGATAACATCTCTCCGCTCCGACGGTCGCGAGAAGTGAGCTGGCTGCAACCACTCAATAAGGAGAACACAGAAGTCTTCTCTAATCTTCCGATTATTAATTTCTTTTATATACCAATACGCAAGAGTACGCATTGAGCTCTTGGTATAGTATGCTTCAAGCCCCTTCTAAGTATCCAGCATTGGAAAACAAAATAGGCTTGTATCTGAATATTACAGGAAAACGGGCCACCTGACGTTAAGCTAAATTGACTTATTATTGATTCAAGTATGAATTAGTCCGTTGCGAGTTTAAGACGAGTGCTCTTTTGATCTTCCTTAAAGAGCACTAAGTCGAAGTCATGTGGTAATACCGGACGAGATTCGTTTAACAGTTTTTATTTAGCATTAATTCCATGAAATTTCAATGTATTTTGTTCCTTGAAAGTTCGCTTCCTAAAACGGAGTTTAAATGCTCGGACGTTTGAAGCTTGACGTCTGGTCTCTCTGTGTTTTGTGGTCCGAGAAGCTGCTCTCTTCTCGTAATAACATGATATTTGTAATTGAGTCAACGCAATTACAAGCGAAATGCGAGACGCCACTATAAGTGTTCGGTTACGTTCTCACCGGGGCTCAACTCAACTGATGTTGGATTGAATACCATCTGGATTTATTGGGTTCCGTTGTGTTGTCAGAGATTCGACCTTAATAAGCAACCTTTGTATTACAATTTTTGGGTAAATCGTTATTTAATCACGGTTCATGGACATTATTCCACACTCATTCAACTTCTTAACACTTACGGTTATATGTGAATGCTTTTAAAAGATAAAAATTATAAAAACACATTCCTTTTGGCAACCCACAAACGACCCAATACAGATGTCTGTGTGGTAGCCACTGCTTCTCAACCTACAAGTCTTACAACCTACAATTACCTAAATTGTAAGTCCTACAACAATATACGTATTCTCGAATGAATTCTAATGGATAAATCTTCATTTGTAAAAGTTTAAATTAACCTATAATCAGAAACCCTTAAAATACTAGGCACAAATTAGTAGGCCACTGCAAGGTAGAGCCTGAGAGTTCTCATACAAAGAAAGAAACCTACGTTTTATAATACAAAATATTTTTGGAACATCCCAGAGGGTTCTATGACAGAGACCAAAGAACCCTATGCTAAATGTTCTTAATTCGTTTTTATATCTTTTTTATCTTTTTGCTTTTCGTTGATGGGAGTCCGTAGCGGTACTAGCGGTGTTGTGGTTAAGTACTGCTTCTGCGTACGTGTGAAGCCTTTCGAATGTCTTTTGCTTTTGACACTAAAGTGGCGAAAATATGTACATCTACTCGTCGTACTTGCTTTAAGCTGATTTCTGGGAATTTTCCCAAATATCTACATCGTATACCCACTTGCTTTAGAATAGTTTCTGGAAATTTCGTTCAAAGGCACCTGAATATTCTCTATTCATGTTCGTCTGAACATGACACATGAAAACTTCAGTTAGGTACTTTAAAAAGTTACGAGCCGGTAGGTAGGTATGGTTTTAATTTAACAAGTTTTTTTCGTGTTTTTGTTTAACCAGCAAACAGGCACAGGCATACGAAGACCATTGGATGTTTCCTAATAAATTGCCTTTAATACTGATTGCATCGATTCGACAAACCATCAGATTTTCTAAATAATATTTCAAATTTTGTGAAGCGAAAAGTGTGTTTTGTGTTGATTAAGAAAAACTTTGTCTTCTTCGTAACTTCGTTCTGTATTGTAGCGCCATCTAGTGTCGAATAGAGAAGGTAATACTGAGGAACTAAGAAGATAAGTCATGCCTGCCTGAAATGACCGACCGAGCGTCCAACAACGCAAAAATTGAATACAGGGCTCTGTATTGAACTATCCTAATTGACACTGCAACAAAGCAACAAAACGTCGTACAAGCGACCTTTGCGTGCAAAGGAAGAATTTTAACTAACTTTGAATAAAATCTCGGTCTAAATGGAAGTGGTTGTTTGAGACGTGTTTTTCTTGGAGTGAGATCTTGCTTACTTCGGCAACATCGTTGCAGGCGTAAACAAAGTCTCAAGAGAGTAATAGCCGGTGCCCAGGTACACGCAAGCTGCTTACATTGTAGGTACACTCGTATGTGTATGCGGGCGACCGCAGTTGTTCTGCTGTATTTATTACCCGCGTCCACCTCGAACACCCAAGCGTCTCCATTTCACTCCTACATAAGTATATACTACGTTACATGCAGTACTTATTAACTTACACGCGGATTCCTAGGAGGAATACGTACTTATATAACGTGAACGTTGTATTCTATATCTAGATTTCTTCAGTTCTTTTGACACTTCTAAATCAACAGGGAAATTCTGTAACGTTTTGTGTCATAACTTTAAACTCAAACTCAAAAGCTTTTATTCATTATTAGGTACAATTTGTGCACACTTAATGAAAGTCATACAGATAAATTATACATTCTACATAATAACTTAATCTTTACTTCGGGAAAGATTCTACTTCCCTCACCCGTACCTTCAGTTTGACGTATCTTCTATTCTATTGTACAGAATTGTGGAGACCATTCCAGTGCGTTAGGTCCCTGAGTTTGAATTCCAGCAGAGCAGTTATTTCAATAACAAACTTCAATTCACTTATACTTAAAAGCTCTTTATCTACTAGTGGCAATATACTCCCTACAAGATTGGATTACATTAACCGGATCAACGTGTCGCGTTTCTATTCCGCTGCACTCACACAAACGTGTTTCTGTTGGCCAAACAACTGCAAGCTGGTGAAATAATGCAGTCATATTTGTATAGGACAAGAACTGAAGTACAGAAGGTAGGAAGGTAGGTAGGTAGAAAGCGGAGAGACAGTAAACACGACCTACCGCAACTTCCGACATTAAAATTTTCCAACGTGGTTTGCTCTGCCTACCGCCGCGCTGAGTACGATGTAGTTAAGTAAAGCAAGTAGTAAGATGAATATTGCAAAGTAAGATTAATATGCAAAGATTAAAGTTACGTCCACTATGCTATCGCCTTGTGAGTCATAAAAAGACAAAACAAGTCTTAACTCACCTTAATATTATCATAACTTGTCATTTAATAACGTAACGACCGATTTTCATCATAATATTAATATTTTATTACATTTTCATCACAGTTTAAAGTGAGTCTGACAATTATAATATTTGCCTAAGATTTTAACTCCATTCTTTTCTGATCGAAGAAAAGGATACGACCCCCCGAAAGAGGATATTGAGTGAATTGGAGCTACGAGCTAACGTTTATAAGTACCGACATTAGTCTGAACACTGGCATGAACACTGGCATAGCCACGCTGTAGAAAAAGAAAGAAGATAGACCGGTAGGTATTGATCCGTGGATAGACGAAGGTCCGAGGATATAAAATTCCATCCGCGCGTCTCTGGGTCAACGCTCCCCTTTTGGTTTATAATCTGGAATTAGGGCATGGCTATGTCCTATCCATAATAGCAGGAATGATGAAAGCCATACTTGTTGATACATCGCTACTACAGACTAAGATGGTCGCTTGTTTCTTCTGCAACTAACAAAACAAAAGAACTGCGACTTATCTGGGGAAGGAATAAATAGTACATGTCCGTTTAAACAAATTATTTATTGTTATACCAACATGCAGGATCTGAGGATTGAATTGGAGTTGCGTGGCACCCACACGACGGAACCAGCGAAGGGTATGTATTGCTGTGAAGCGTTACTTAAGTTTACTCGTATCTACACAATACTATGTAGGTCGAAGTCAGTCGTGGAGCATCACAATAACTGATTCACTCAGCCCCCGCCCACGTGCGCTCCCGGAATGGACGCAGGCAAACAACTGTCGACTCATAAATATTGAGTCGGCCCGCTCCTGCGTATTTGAATTGAAGCCCCATTAACTTGCCTATTGACTGCTTTCAATAGTTCATCAGCTCTCCCCCCCCCCCTCCCGCTCCTGCCCCCGGTCCCCTCGCCCGCAAGCCGCGAAGCCTTTCAGCTGATCAATTAGGTGCGGTGTAGTTCTTCCGTACGTAACTCAAATCTGCGATTTTCTAAGAAATTTGTAAGCTCCTTTTCTAATTAGGCAGTTATTTCTTTAGCAGTACATACGAGGAATATTGGATATTGTACTCGTAATATAGATGGTAAATTATTGTAGAGCCGATATATTTTCATCGTTTAGGGATATTAAATGACTTGTATCTTTCCGTTTCTATGGTTACATCATCTTTTATGTTCATTTTCGCAGCAATGGTTTGAAATAACAAGAGATACATTTTTGTTTGCTTGTCTTACGAGGTTATATTTTATAAGTATCCCTGCAATTTCAGCTTTCACGTAGGAAGGTCAGGAATTGACGTCGCAAATGCGAATGTTAATTGCTTATGACGGCGAGAAAATTACGTCTTCTGAAAGCAGCCTTATTCATTCCCAAGATTGCCGCCGAAGCGAATCGTTTAGACACGGGCTTTATTTGCTGATATCGATGGTACTCACGAATAAATAAGGTTCTCGAATGCTCTCCGGGGTGTAAGTCTGCGTAAATAAAAGACCCTGTACGAATTTCTCGGTAGTGGCTCGCTATGTTGGCGTAACTTAGTTAACGAAAGCAGTACTTATCAATTAAATACTGTATATGCTGGTTGAAGTAGTTTCAGAATTATTGATGATGATTTATTATACAATGTTTAAAATACTGTTCCATCCAGAACATTGCAGAGCATAGACATTTATAACCTCATTAAATCTCGAACTAAATCCTGTCTAATGCTGTAGGTAAAGGTTTATCGTTTGTTCGATAACCAAATCTTTCAAACTGAAATTTGCCTTGCTTCTCGGCGAATCACGTCAACATCATTAATTTCCCGGGCCAACGGTGTCGGCGGAGATCATTCTTCATTCATTATTTATTCCGATCGCCTCTCGGGCCGATCAGCGGCGCTTCGAGCCGACGCCAAGAATGTGCTTATTGCGCGGATGCAGCGATGCGATGTCCCTTCGCGTCGAGTTATTTAGCTCGGCGTCTCGGGTTCTATGCTCGGCGGGGCACGAGGCCGCCCGAGGCTGGCAGGCGATCAGACGCGCGGCTCGCATTGTATGCGATTGTACTCGTATGTATGCATTGTATGCGCTGTGCGCTCTAGCCCGCACGGAATGCACGCCGACCCACTATTATGCCATCTGGCGGACGTAATTGTAAACATTTTATAACGAACCGTGGAAAACATCCAGCCAAGTGCAGTGCCGGCGAGAATGCGTGCTCCTCACAGTGTTCGTAGGTGCTTTTAATGTTAGTGGTGATAAGAATAATTATAGAAGTTGGAATGGCTGCAAAAATGAAACGCAACATTTAGTGGAGTAGGCAGTGCTCATTGATGCTTTGTCTACATAAATTATATTTTGTGTGAATAAGATTTTCAGTTGCATTTTCTATACCTATAGCTTGTAGGAAAACAAAAATTTAAATCCATATTATTATAGTCAAAATTTCTACTCTCCCAGGGCTCTTAGCGTTCATTAGGAACTGAGGCGAAGTCAATTAGATAAAAAACGGAACAAATATTTTTAAGTCCGTCTGCTTCAATTCGATGAGTTTTAAAAAAAACCTAAACACCGGTTTTCTTTTTTCAACTACAAAAAATGTTAAACATTAAGTAGTTACTTAGGTACCTGCGGCTTTTAGGTTTATGAAGAACAACGAGGCTCAAACCGCCTACAAAGCGCTCAAAGCCTCGCAGCGTACAGTCGCGGGACAAAGCGAGATGGCTATCAGCCCGAGCTCGAGCACCAGTCCACGTCACGCTCTGCCTCTCGCTACACAAAAACGCTCCCAGAACAAAGTTATCGTGCCATCCTCGCCAGCAGCATCCCCGCGATGCCGATCTTATCGCCGCCGACTATTTAGATCCGGTATCTGGATTATTCTCGAATAGTCTCCAATATCTCGATTGTGCAGCACTGTTGTTCGTGCCCTCCGAGGACCGCCATCTTGACATTTAGCATTACGTAATGGCACATAATTGCAATGAGTTCATCGTGATCTGTAAGAATCATTACCTTAAGGCTAAGCAAGTTACTACTTAAAAAGAATCGGGTGGAACTCACAAGCCAAATCACACTAACACAATCCACGATTAAAGATACCAAATATGATAATAAAAATGATATGATAATGGTATCACCATTAAATTTATGCCATTACTGAGATGCCGATAGCGGCTGGCTCATGATAAATAACCTATTGTTTTGCTACAGGGCTACTGTTTACTGTTTAACGTAGACCTTTTGCAATTGTATAAATGAATGACTTCGCTTAGGTATGTATCTTTTGTCGTTATACATATAGAATACTGGAATTCACGTGTAGATATGGTTCCTAAACAATTTGAAACTAAGTATGTTCTAAAGATCAATTACGAGAAAATGAAGTGTCCTATATGGAAGTTTACCCATTAATAAAAGTGGCAAGTTTCTCATAACACGTAAGAACTTATTGGTAGTGCGAGTGGAGAGTGGAGAGTGGAGAGGCGACGTTGACCCATTGCCTGAGAGCGTAATCGCCGCGCCGATCAATCTTAACCACTGCGCTTTATGGTGTTATGGATAAGCCTGAAACAAACTATAGTATCACACAAAGTTAAAATACCAATTGGAGTATACCTGATAAATCTTTATTAGACGCTTATTTATTGTTAACCGATTTTTATCAATTTCAACATCAATTTCAATTTCTTATAGATAGGGGATATAATTGGAAGCCAGTTATCAGACGTCCATTTCATGAGCCTTTTTGAAGTCCATGCCTAAATTGTATACATACCTATTATTGAACATCCTTTTCGATGTTCCTACTGTTTGCTGCTACTTATTTCTCACGATCCATCAATAGCCATAAGGTCATAACCTTGAGCTATTGATGCATAGTATAAATGATATTCTTTGTTTACTTCTAATTCACGAGCTTCATCAATTTTCATTTCTTTGGTAACAACTCAAACAGGCAGAAAATAACCATTAAATTTAATTATGTTTCAAATACTTTTCTAACAGTATTTCTTGGCGTATCCATTAAAATGATATTATTGCATCTGTGCTGTTAAAACAGGCTCAATTTATGTAGATTGTAAACTCAAGTTCTTTTACTGCATCGTCTACCAGTTGTCCGACAGTGTGTTTCCAACTGTAGGTCTGGTTATGACCGCCTCACACCCCTTGCCTCCTTCGTCACGGCCGGCATGCCAAGGGATTAGACGCTGCACAGTGTGTACAGTGTGTACAGTGTGCACAGAGCCGAGCAGCCTCCTGGGGACCAATATAAATGCCTGCCAACACAGAATGTCTGGCTCGAGTACGTGATCGCACATGATTACCGCAAAGCATCGCAAAACCACGTTGAACACTTCAACGGTGCGAATTCCTTTGTGATATTCTAACATAATACTTTTGCAATGCTCTGCTTGAGGCCCCGAGTGTGTGTCCAGAGTTTGAGAGACATTTACAAGCAACAGAACTATCAATACGTACCTACTATACGACATTCGATGTATACTTCTCGATGCGACAAACATTAATCAAGCTTGTATTTGACATCTCATGCGCACAGTATATCTTAGTTACATACAACCTGGTCTATCTCTAAAGATACTTTTCTAAAATTGCATGTGTGTTCCTCATTCGATCCATTAATAATGGTTACGGTTCTTTTTTAGAAAGCAAAGGACATTATAGGGTAGTTGGTATGAGATTTTTGAATTGATGATGGTAGATATGGGATTCGAATCCTACCTAACCAGTGAAGGACGTCGTTGTAACTGGCAATGGAGGCTGCATCGTGTGCGGTCTCCGTTCAGTTCATGCCTTGCCTGACCCCTCGTATGGAATTAAACTTCTGCGCGCTGCATGCTCTCACAATGGTGCTCCGTATTGAATTGCTATAATGGAGGTTTTATTGCCCAGTGAAATGGCCGGAGACGTGAACTCTCCTTATCGCCTCCGACACTCCCCCTCCCCTCCCCGCCCCTCCCCTCCCAACGATGCGGATCTATGGACGCAATATCTGCGAAACATTACTCTGTTTTATGGAACTACCGTATCGAGTGTTCATATCCGGGTTTGTTTGGCTTTAGCTATACTAGTTCATACTCCAATGCTTCGCCTATGTGCGGGTTTATGAAACTTTATTCTCTGTCCCATCAAATACAATATTTCAACAATTTAGCATGAATTCATTTGTTCTAACTGTTACTAAAGAGGTAGTAATTTATCAAACGATTATAATTCTTGTAGCCAGACGGTTACATTTCTCCGCTTTGACTAAACCTACGTGTCACTTAAGTTGCACCTTCGATTGCCTTGATAGGCGACTTACAATAGTCTCGCCACAATTTGAACTTTCTTCGAGCAAAATCTAAATAGGACCTTCTCCAGCCAGGCTAGATGGCTCCTGGTCATTGTCGGCATAGAAAGATCGTGACGAGAATGCGCGCGACACCTCGTGCAGGCAGTTGCATTTAATTAAGTACCTAATTGCACGAGTTGCATCGCCAGCCGCCAGGTGGCGTCTCGTAATCAGGTCCCCACCCGATTACGAGACAATACACCCTCTGCTACACTTTCTTAGGGCTGCTGATTTGGAGTTAAAAGTCTTATATGATAAGACTTTTTATTTCGCACCTCAAAACAGATCTCACAAGGGGTATATACAAGAAAGTTATAATTAATCTAAAGAGTCCATGTAAAAGTTTAATTAGTCGGTATGACTCGTTTTCGGACCGAATTGTGTCCTCAAAAAATTTTTGTTTCGACACGTTTTGTTTCAATTGCTTGTTTTTTTTTTCAATCAGTTATCGAGTTAACTTTGATGGCAGTCTGACTGTATCTTATTGTGATGTAAATTAACGGCAACCCTGTAATTTTATGGAATTGTCGGAAGAGTCATTATGAAATATGGCGTCGTGATCTGTAGGAATAGAATTTTACCAACACTTCTAACATTTTTGCGCTCCAACTTTATTCGAGTCGCACGATGCGGCGTCGAAAAGTGTCATCGACAACACATGCATAATGCATGTGCGGCTCCACGCTGCACGGCGCGGCGGCGGCGCTCGGAACAGCCCGCAGCCAGCTTCCGCGAAATACGTACCAGTGCCACCCTCGCACTCTTGAAGTAACTCACGGAACTCATGTTTAAAATAAAAGGAATCGTTGTCACTCGTGTGGAATGCCAAGTTAATTGTAAAATCTAAGTAGTTTACTTTACTTCGTTTTTTGAAACGTAAACGGTGCACAGCTGTGGATGACGACATCACTGGGTGTTCTAAATAAATAAATAAATAACGCTTCACACTCATAGCCCCACACTAGGATTCCCTGTGTCGTGGGAGCCATGGACACACACAAGACAAGAACACACACCCAGACCAGAAACAGTAATTTAAACTGATCATTCAAATCTCTGCTCTGCTGGGAATCGAACCCAGGACCCTCCGCGCAGCGCACCGGCGTCTTAACCACTGCGCCACCCAGGCCGTTCTGAATGTCCAGATCGAGTCAATAATGAGTCACGTCGTGTCACCCTGTAGCTGCGGGCTGATCGGCCGATAGCCGCGATGACGTCCGCAATCAACGATCCATCAATCAAGCTCGCTCGTCGCCCATTGGCTAATGGATGCGATCGGGACACAACCGCCTCGTCTTCCTGAGCACTCGCCCACTTATGTAAAATAAGGCTCTTTATCTATCTACCAGATTTGATTAATATCCTTTCAGTAGTTTTTGCGAGAATGAATGCCAAATGTTTCTGAGAAGAAAGGGATGGACCCTATATACTTTTACGACCAATTCCAGGTTATAGCTAAAATTTATTCTTCGTGCTACAAACTTTGAACAGATATACGGACTTTGTATAATAATATTTCTTCAATTCCAGCCCACGCAGAGAACAAAATGGTCGATACGCGGGGGCAGATGGGAAGGATTCATAAATATTTATGTTAGGTCTGAGAGTCGGAATGGTAACTGTGTCTACGCGTACAAGATCACAACCCACTAGATCGAGAAGGATGCCTACTTTAGTCCGGAGCCCCGGCAGCCGGCGCCGAGGCTCGCCCGGCACGCCTACTCACCGCTTTCGTCACAAAAACCGACCGAATTCAGCGGCAGGAATTCTTTTGAGGTCGCGCGCCGCGGGAGCCGTCCCGGCTGCGAATGTTTATTTATTTCCTAGATACGCCTAACAAAGGACTTCCAAGACCTAATTTATCGCTCCCTACGAATGATGCATGACTCGCAGAGATTCGTGCTTGCCCGACAACGTGATCCATATATGGCGAAAACTAAATCCAGTTCTCGCGGTGTTTTGAGAACACTCGTCACAATAACGTATCGCATCAGAAAACGCTAATATAAACTTAGTAATTGAACAAAAACTGTTATGACATTATCAACCTCTATCTTCAATGTGTCTGAATCGTCATAGATTGAGTGGTAAACTTGCCCTTATGAATAACGTTTTCTGCACCCCTTCTTAATGTTTTTGGCACTCAGCTCCGAATGGCAGATAAACATAACAAATAGAATCGAAGTTTTGTTTACCTATGTTCAAGCGGTTGTGGTAAGTCATTGGTTTTTCGTAAGACGGTAACACCAAAACCATTTATATTGTAATTTAGTACCCAAAGGTATCCGAAGTGCATTAGCCGAACCACCAAATGCGATTAGGTTTCCAGTGAAGTGACGCAACTGAATAATAATTCTGGTAAAACAAGATTTATTTGAATCATACTTATTCGCGCAGTGCCCTGGCCTGTTAATATAGCTAACTTTCGCTAAGTATCTAAATGGGACTAGCATAAGTCGTTTAAGGGCCAGCAATGCCACATTTAATCAGCGCTCAAGTTTCGTAAATAACAATCGTAAAACCAGCAGTCCTAGAAGTTGAAAAAATCATACTATGCATTCACAAGCGGTAAACTGTGAAGGTTCAGTTTCTTTTTGTTCTTGCTTACCGTGCATGCTGTTCTACGGCTTTAACCAGTACTACCTACCCTCATGTCAAAGAATTTACAAACCGGAAAACTGTATAACAGTGGAACCCTTACAAGGAATAGCAGCATTCTGTATGCAGACAAAGGCGGGGAACAAAGCGAGTGAGTATAAATAGTTTAAATTCGCCTGTCGTCCCTGTGACCTACTTGTACGAGTAGGTAGTGGCACATTATTCGTGTTGGATTCAAAAGGGCCGTCGTCCTCGGCTGCGTCGCGAGGAGCGTCTGCATCGCACGCCTTTTGTAGTTAAGTGGGTTCCGCACAAGAATAAAAACGCCTTTATCCGAACAAATCCTCTCATTTCTCCGAGGCTACAAAGAAATAATGGAAACATAAGCTCTACATCATCGATTAAGGAATTAATTAATATTTATGAGCCTCGACTCCGTCTATTTAGGTTCCTTACTTTAATCTCGTTCCCCTTGCTTTATCGGGAAAATAATCGCATTACAGTCGTCTCCATATCAAAGACGTAGCAAGAACATTCTCTGAACGAACATTATGAAATTTATCACAAATCTTAACTCTGGCACTTGTAGACCTAATGTTCTATCAAAATATAATTGGTATTAGCACGATACTACCTACACGTTATTCTGAAGGCTAGGATATAATAGTTTTTCAAGATACAAGTAATGACACTGTTCTACGTCCGGCTCCCATGCAGCAGGTTCCGGTTTAATTTCCGTAGCGCCAACAAGCAATTCTCCTAAGTGCAGCGTTTCCACGAGCTCGTCTACAGAACCTTGTCCAACTACTCGTATATACGGTGCGGTGTTGAAGTTTTTGTTACAAAGGCGCTGCGGCGGCGCGGCGCGGGCGGCGGCCAAGTTCCCGGCTCAGATGACAAGGATGTGGATGTGAGCAAAGTTCGTGTCGGCTGTTTAGTTGGTCGGCTGAGTTTCGTGCGCTCTACTTCGCGGACAGGCGCACGCTCGGTGCGCGTCCGCTTCGCTGTCTTGTTCTCAGACAACACACGGAAACTGTGCCGTGTCTGACTACATTATTATGAACTTGCAGCGGGGCGTACACAATACACATTCAACGAGGAAATTTAATTAGATTTACTTTAATGCTTATTCATGTTCCTAGCTAGACGAGGGTCGGTAGGCACTCTGAACACTCCTAGGCTAAGGCTTAAAATCAATCCGGATTAATGCAGAAATATAAATCGTGACAAATGAGACTCTGCTCGATTCGAAACTCAAAGATAAACTCTATCAAAACTCCATAAAAAAGTAAATGCGACATATAATACTCAAATGAAGCGTATGAAATGTTCCATCTGCCGGTTTCACTGCAAGGGCCGCGGAAACCCGTTCAAAGCGTAATCACGTTACCTACACGTGTAAGCGAAGTGAATACAATAAAGTAACCTATATTCCAGCCGCCTGGCCGCCTGGCCGCCTGGTATCTCGGCGCGATCTGACGCCGCGTCGCGTCGCCAGCGCTCCGCAGAAGCCGCCGCCCTCATTGCGAGTACTTATAGCGACTCATTCGCGCGTGGATTAAAAGTGGGTGTTATTGACAAACTGGTGTCTACCCACGACTTTGTCTAACTGGATTTAAAGTTCCCGATAATCCTGCTGTATCGTTCTCTCGGCCTAATACCCTGTCCTAATCCAGACCGCAGCTTGTCTGAGATCTGTTAGCTTTAGTTCATGTAACCCGATTAGTCGTTGCGTATTTCGGTAACTTCGGAACGGATAAATACGATAAACTAATATAAGTCTCGAATTAAATTAATAACTAGCAGTCTAGCTGTTTTGAATTAACATTTTAAATAACAACATTGCGGTAAAATGTAAGCACACAACCAGGTATTAGCATAATCTTTCAATCTCCTCGCCATAGAATATGCGCAATAGAAGGTTTTGTCAATAATAATGATTGGGAAAATGAAATTATTAACAACGAGCTTTATTTTGGTTTGATTTGAACGTTAATAAGACTGATTTTTAAATTGGAAATAGTAATTTTAATGAGATGGCGCTAGGTGAGAAAAATTAAGGTACCTTAAAAAATAAAAGTATGTAATATCTTTGGCCATAAGCTTTGTCATCTACTCTAAATGCATGACGTCCTACTACTTTACGTGTAGTCTGCAATCATTCATGTAATTCACCATGTGGGTTTCATACGAGCTGCAGCCAACGCCAGCCACGCCTGCGATCCAATTAAGCGGCAATCCAATTGTGATTGATATTGCGGCCTCCCAATAAAACCCATTATTACACGCCGCGATCTGTAACTCGCTCTCGATGTAAGTACGAGTAAATATGCAAACTAATTGGATATCTACTTCGAGCCGCATTTACAACAACCGCCGGGATTGGTGTCGACGGCAATGGTGTCAGAGATTAAAAATCTTTGAATCTGCTGTGACGGTGTAGAAAATTATGGCGATGAGAAATAATTGAACCACGACAAATCGTTTTATTGCACTAAGGTACACATTTTCACATTTTAGGAATGGAAATTAGATCAAATATTTATTTTATAACTAAGGAGGTAGGTGTATGGGACGCCCGAAGTTTTTGAAAACTCTAGTTTATAGCACTCGATTTCGGAATCATTAAGAGCAAAGTTCACCACTCATTTGTTACAATGGGAGTAAGTAAGTAATAAGAGCATCCTGAAATCACAAACCGATGACAAAAAGACTAGCTACGACCAGTATCGATCCCTCGGCCTTGCGGGAAGCACTACTACTCGCGTGGAGCGCACAAATCTGCAACAATAGGCTTACCGCTGCTGCGATCTCATTAGTGGAGCCCTTGTCGCAAGCCCTCTCGGACCTCGGGTGACAGCGCCGGCGCGGCGGCTGGCGGGCTGGCGGGCTGGCGCTGGCGGGCTGGCGCCGGCGGCTGGCGGGCTAGCGGGCTGGCGGGCTGGCGGGCTGGCGCTGGCAGGCTGGCGCCGGCGGCTGGCGGGCTGGCGTTGGCAGGCTGGCGGGCAGCGCCGATGGGGCGCTTACCACCTGCTACGGATTACAACTTAAACACTTACACATGGCCTGCAGTTATGTGCAAAATTTTAACATGTCTTTGTTCACCCATAGTGCAAACGGGGACAAGGTTTTGAGTACCTAAGAAAATAGCTTTCTTGTATAGGTACTGAAAAATTTAAATGAGAAATGTTGCGATCCACGACCCGTTCTTATCAACCGTTTCTGCCACTTGTCTTTCACCTCGTTTTATTCAGGCAGACATGGCATTTCAAAAAGAATAAACAACGCCGGCAACGTACTAACTAATCACTGATGTAGCCCATCAAATAAGCGACGCTTACCGTTTACGTTATCCGTTCGCTGTGTCATTCAAAAAACTAAATTAAATTTATTTCGTGACTACAGATAGCTTAGGTTATATTCATACTTAAGATAAGTTCAAGACTACGAGAGGACATAAATTACGATACACGCCTTACCTTTAGTCTTCGCTATTACGATAGTTGAAAGGGCTATCAGCAGGCGCGCGGAGGGCGGCGGGGCAAGCACGTCGAGATGGATGCGGGATTGCATCAGACCGCCGTCCTCGGATCGCCGCGCCGGAGGAATCCCGCGTGGCCCGGGGCCAGGGGTTATCGCCGACCTCACCGACAATTTATTTCTGTACCTTGTTGGCTGAATCCTCTTCCAGCGGAACATTGTTACGTGATCGAATCATTAATCGAACGCTCTCGTGATAACAGATTTTTTATTAGAAATAGTCAGTTCAATGGTGACTGCTCCAGGGAAGGAAGGAACAGTAGGTACTACTATACTAACATGGTCCGCATACTCGTAGCACGTATTTAGTCTATTGTTTCGTCGTACAGCTCCGGACAGTGCTTTGGTTTTGTTTTGGGTTTAAATGACTCTCCATGGAATACTCTCCGTATAAAAACATCAGCCCCGCTTTAGGTTTCTCGTTTCATTAGTTCTTTCTTTAAATTCCTTTTCTTCACAATATTATTTCTTGCGCACAAAACAGACTTTAATGCACAAAGAGTATTGTCCCTCTGATAATGGTACCTGCTTCATTGTACGACGCAGGGGACATTCGGAGTTCCATAAATAGGGCTCAACTGAAGCCGCACCGGCTGCGAATTAATAAAGAACTTGTAGAGAACTGCCCTATTTAAGGGCAATGCCCGGTATTGTTAGCTGTAAGCTCTGAGCAAATGAAAAATTCTTTCAAAAACTTCCATGGATTCGAAGTGACGTTGACAAGTTTCGGGGTCATGCTTTTGGTGTGTTGGTAAGGTTTTGTTAAAAATCATAATCGTTTACAAAGACGAAAACAAAACGTTTATTTGCACAAATATAGGTATATACTATATAAGAGTTGTTGCAAATTATTTAGATCAATCTATATTTACCATTAAATAGCTTCTAAAAGGTTGGTGGTAAAAGGCCTACACATAAATGAAGTGTAAACAAATCGTAAGAAAAAGTTGCAAATTCAGCCAGGGCTTTAAACATTTCCGCGTAGTTTCGGGGATTAAGTGCAACATGTACTTCTTGATTACACACAAAACAGGTAATTAAGCTGCATGTAGGTACCTGTCGCTGCCACTTGTCACTTGTCACTTGTCAGTTGTCAGCGCCGCCGCTGCCGCCGCCGCCGCCGCCAGCATCGACTGCCTTTCTCCCTTTGATCATTAGTGCCAAAAATAAGCCGAGAATTTATCCCGATTAAGCTTCAAAGCAATTTGGTCGCATTCAAAAAATAAATGTAGGCTTCAGACTGATAACAACACAGCAAATTATAATTTAACGAAAATCATTTTGCACAGGCTTAATGAAAAGCATAAATAAATTTCCATAATGTGATACTGCCATTTAATTAATGCATGAAATAAATGGTACCCATGCATGTCATTTCAGTAAAAAATTTTAACAGAATTTATACATTATCTACTTTCACAAACCTGTTATTTTTTATGGTCAGTCTGAAAGGCGGGGTAATTGGACAGAACCGGGGATCATTGCTAAGTTCCTTTCAATGTATGTTGAGAAACATAATTATTAATATACGCAGTGTGCCTTCAGCGTTGCCTCTTCTCTCCAAGGAAGCTTATTTATTTATCTATTGTTTAGCTTCGCTGTCTGCTACCACTCTTCCTACAATTGACGGGCGTAACGTGTGTCGGTTCGCAAACTCCATTGAGACATCATTTTCCCCTTCGACAATTGTTTCGACGTTGCGATCCTCTGCCGCTTTAGTTAACTAGCATTCTTTGTATATCAAATAATAGTTCTATCTTTCTAGTGAACGCGATAAACACGCCCCGTGGCTTGCGGACCAGTTTTTTGTCCATAACAAATTAGCTGGGGGTCCGTTTATGGTTCAGATCGGTTCCCGGTAGGCGCTGTGGGCGCTGCGGCTACGTGTAAGATTTCACGATTCCTCGTAATTTCACGGGCTATCGTGACTATTCGTGACGGGTTCGATTCCCTGAAAAGCTATTAGCTTGATCGCATGAGATTGTATGTTTTCTGAGAATAACAGCACTCCTTGAATAATTGAACGGCTTTGAACAAAGTGGTGATTTGTTATGGCTCTTACATAAAACACGGAGCCGGCCAAAATAAAACAAGTCTCTGAGGTAAACTACAATATATTCATTCACCCAAATAAACAATGACAACAATTGCATGAAATAATAATCATTGAGATGAAATAAAATTGGAAGATTCTTTATTGTGTTCAAGAAACGCAACGGATTCAAAAAGGAATGGAATCATTTCATTTCGGCTATGCTCTTGTTGCCAAAAACATTTAATTTTGTTTTATAAATACATAGTGTGCGTCAGGGGTGAGGGATAATCAATTACTATGAAACGTGATATTTTGACAATCGCGTCGATCGCGAGGGTTCGCGGACGCGGACGCACAAAAAACGTGGGATTACGAGCCACTTCGCCCGCCACACTTGCCATCCCTACAGGGTTGTGCGATTTAAAAGAACATCCGAAATGCGGCAAGTTTCTGCTCGAGCTCGATTTTGTGGAGGGCCGTTAGCGGCGAGGAAGGTGCGAGATCTCTGGATTAGTCAGAAATCGTCACATAAGGAAAAAGACATAGATTTATTATAGAGTTGTTACAAATTATTTAGATCAATCAAAGCGTTTGAGACTTTTATGAACCTTTCTTTTTTTATAAAAATAAGTAAAATAATGCATATTATTATTATGTATATGAGTGCGAGTTTCGGAATTCAAGTAGGTACGCGAATATCATGCAATGGTTGTTTAACAACTAATTTTAATTTGAGGAAATTTTGTAAAATCGTTTTACGCAGTATATTATCAACACCATATTGAACTTTATTATCGCAAGAAAATAAACAAATTGGTTTAGCAAATATAAAACATTTAGAATTCATAACACCCTAGCTGTACCTATTATGTTGTAAATTGACAGCCCTGTTCAAAACTCGACACAGTCGCAGTCGCAGTCGCAGTCGCAGTGTGTCTGCCGCGCGGGAACAGCGGCAGACACAGACACACAGCACACAGAACTGATTTGAGCCCTTTGATCGTGAATTAATTGCTACGCTTTGTGAGTACGAGTCCGTGCAAGGGGACAGATTTAATATTTGTTATGTATCGTACGTAGCATTCACTGAACATTGAACAATATGTGCGGCCGGTTCCAGCTCAGTACTTCAGTAATTACTGACTGAGTAACACGAAGCTTACCATATTGTTAATGATCACGACAACCTTATTAGGGTTGTTTGTAGTGAAGTATCTACGTACATACAAATGTTGTAGCCAATAGGCTGCCTACTGCCTATAAAAAAGAGATCTAAGAATTCGTTCAAAACTGCTTCTTTACCCCAAAGCTTTCCTATACAATAAGGGCCAAGATCTAACCAATTCGAAGTTAGGCAGGCTTACCCGATATCGGAAAAGTAGTTTTACTAAGTTTACTCAACCTACCAGCACAATATCGCTCGTCTATCACATGAGTTAGCAGCTACATAATGCGATTGTATTAAGACACAACGACCAGTTAGGCCAGCGAGGCACTGTGGACACTGCACTGTGGGCTCATCGTGAACGCGTCGCATCACAGCCGGTATACGCATGCCGTGTGTCGTGACCCTAATATTATCACAGATTAGTGTCTCAATTTGTAGTTCCAACGCAGGTCACGCGGGTATAATCCGCCGAACTAGTTAAGTATTTGTTATTTTGTATGTACATGTCAACTGATTAACTGAGCAAACCTCAGTCTACTACCTATAGTTATAATAAAAGAAATGTTTACAATACCTAATTTATTACCTACCGCTACAATAAAAAAATTCTTAGCAACTTTGTCGATCTCGAGAACTTTATGATAATTGTACTGTCTAATCTGTTATTATTGTGAAGAACCGTAGCATTTACAAAGTCAAACTTCTGCTTGATGTCACAAATAGATAGCAAAAAAAATCCATCAGGATATTTACTTAAACACTGCTGTGCTCTAATTTCCAGAACGATCGATCACCTGTCAAGCGGAGGCGGGGCTCTGCTCGGGGCTCTATCTGGAGATAAACGCTCCGACGTCGCCTTCAGACGCCTTACAATGCGACCTGACAGGCGAGGACTACACGGCGTCCGGAACGACGATATAGCTCAAATAAATGTATGTGAACACGCTTTTAGCTTGTTTG
Organism: Erynnis tages; assembly: GCA_905147235.1. Classification (NCBI taxonomy): domain Eukaryota; kingdom Metazoa; phylum Arthropoda; class Insecta; order Lepidoptera; family Hesperiidae; genus Erynnis; species Erynnis tages. The sequence continues at coordinate 10,895,368 of LR990087.1, forward strand.
GTAAGGGCACATCTTAAAAGGCCAACACGAACTTTACGATTAGGTTCCTATTGTATTATTATGTAAGATGTTACTAAAACTGGGTACGACTCTTAGCATAGTGATCACTCGGCTCAATGGCACGTCATGGCGCCATCGTGAGTATTAAAAGTCGCCCCTACTTTGATTCACACACTTGTTCATTTTGCCTACTTATAGTAGGTAATATTTCTACCACCTTCCAGACCACTTCCAGACCTAAGTATTGACATAAAAATGGTTAAGAGAGTTAAAAGAGTCGATATCAATATGTTATTTAGTTCGTAGCTCATTGCTATTTCCATTTCAGCAGATCTGATAAACATAATGAAGTTAAACCCGACTAAGTAGTTACCTTCACTTTGACGATAACTTTTTATGGTGCTTCTTAACCGGTCTGATCATAAGCCTGGAGAACAGGAAGATAAACAAAAGTGATAAACCAATAGTTCTTAAACTATCGGCAACTTGCATTACCTACTTTGACAACGTGATTGAGATACTCGTAGCGCCATCTATCGTGTAATGGCGGAAACTATAGTCACTGCTGTTTTCCTGCCCCGGGGTACTTTTGGCCGATGTGATATGAGAAATCCACTGTGCAAAATATTTACTATTTAAAAGAAACTATACCTATAAAGGGAGTATTCGGAACATAAACCTTTCTTTAACTAAATGTACCTGGGTTTAAAATATTTAAGCGAAATAAAAACGCATGACCTTCCAAAAGTAATGTAGTTTGTGCTGTTATTAGCATTTAATTAATCCTCATAATGATCCTACTGTTGTGTGCTAAATAACTGACAGTAAGAGGATTAAATAAAATTATTGCATGCAGTTTAATTCACGAACTCACAGCTCGCGTGACCATAAAAACATAATTAGTTGGATTTATTAGTATAATATAAAACACTCAGTTATAAAATTAAATGTTGAGATGTTTAAAGTTTCCAAATCTTCACCAGTTGTGACCTACATGGTGACTTTTTTATATATAATACCATTTGTTGACAGGTGGGGAACCTGACTGACGACTAAGTCATTCGCCATTCGGACAGCGAAGCAATGCACTTCCGAACTGTAGCGTGGGAACTTCGCTTCGGAGCAGGAACAGCTGTTCGCGACTGTACGACATCTGGCTAGTACCACGTACAGACGCCTACAGAGGGGTTAATACTGCGATCGGACCTGATAATCTCTATATTTACATTTTAATGAATTTTCAGTTTAACTTATGTAAGAATAATAATAATTATCATGTTAAACTTACCACTCGCTTGGTTAAGTATTAAGTATTAGGTATAACATTTCCAAAAAAAAGTTTACATTGTCTCTCTCTCTGCACAATATAAGTGAACCAAATACATATACATATCACCATTTTCCACCGATTGTTGGTGGTAGGTAATTACAGTTATTGATGAACTCAATCCTAAAGCGCTACTTACATTAGTATGCTGCCACAGTTGGTTCTCTCTAAACATTGCAATGGTCATTATGCGTCACCTACGCACACACGGACAAGGGTGTAGGTGATGGTGAACGGCGCGCACACAAGTGCAGGCGGCTCGTCGCGCGATGTAAGCGCTGTAGTTCTATAAGCAAGATCGCGATCAGCTGATCAGCTGATGGCGGCATTGGCGGCCGGCGGGCGCGGCGTGACGTCACCACGTGCAGCATTACCACAGAAACAAACTACTGGTTGCTTTGAAGGTATCGGACGAGACATGATCGTGTAACTGTAAATCGTCAAATAATAAGTGCAATAATTAATTTTGTTGAATAAGTATAACGGTATTAATGCATTCATCTTTTACCTTTAAAAAGAATTTATTATTAGGTGTAAACCTAAATTATTAGCCGTGTGTACCAGGTATGTACAGACTATAAGGTTCTAACGGAAAATGATAATAATACTTATATAGAAAAGGAATGAAAGAAAAAAAGGAAAACATTAAATACACGGTTTAGTTTATGGTTTTAGAGTGCAGTTTGATCAACCCATATTTATCGTTTCAGGTAGGTAAGTATTCAAATTAAAACAATGGAATACCTAATAATAAAGATTGTAAGAAGTACTTGCAGTAATTATCTAATAATTATCTAATAATTACTGCAAGTACTTCGGTAGAGTTAAATATTACACAGTTGGCAGTAACATTTGTTTGTTCCAATCTGAACTAAATGAAAAAAGAGTATAGTAGGTATTTTTGATAGAAACATAAATTGTATTGGAAAATTTAAATGATTAGATGATTAAAGATGTGAGGAAACGAGGAAAGTGTTTGCAATAAAATTGTAATCATTAGAAGTATCCGATAGTGGGGTATAATCGGCGAAGGTGAAGGACCAGCGGTGGAGCGGTAACAGCGGTAATTTAAGTGGACTGTATTTTGCGGTTTATTAAGCGACAGCGGGAGAATAAATAAAATAAAATTGTGCTTCCTAACTTGGCTGATGCACCCTCACAGGAAACCTGGTCTGAGGCGGAAATAGAAAGAAAAGAATCAGACCAGGAATAAGTAAGGAAAGCAAGTACCTGATGTGCTGGCACGGTGAGGGCGCGGTTGCCTGGTGAAGACGTAGTGGTGGTAGAAGCACTTGGCGGCGCGGAGTTTGAACAGCGGGTGTGGCCTCAAGATGGCGTGCGGTAAAACAGCGGTATACAGCGGCGCGGGCGATCTTGACGGCGATTCAAATGTAACTGTTTGTCGCGGCGGTGGCGCTGCCTACGCAGCGCGATGAGCATTGCGTGTACGCAATGCGCACCTCTCCTTCTCACACATAGGACTTGCGGCATATGGGAGAAAGGGATAGGTAAACAGGAAGGATTACGTGCGATCAGCCAAGTGTAAAATCCCTTGTTTTCCGTAAATAAAAGTCTTTAAATCCTCTATTAAATACAACATTTATTGAAACGTTTTCTCAACCAAACCTATGCCATTTTTGCTAATCAAAAAGAACCGCGTTCTCTTTTGTTTTTCAAAAACCACACCAAACCACAGACCATAAAATCCCCGCTTAAATCCAAATATCAAAAACATAGATAATTTATTTTAGAGATATCAAACAAAATAAGAAATCAAATGCTAAATTACAATAAATAACAATTTCTAAATAATGTAAAATTCATCGACCCTAACAATCGACCATCCTGACATCGTGAGCGTCCCCGCTCACGACGCCAGGTGGCAACCCTAACAATCAGTGCCTGAGCTTAGTGATACAAATTAAATTTTAATTAAACTATATTTACTCAATACATAGTACATTGTTGTAACTTAATACTTTTTTTTTTTACTAACTATTCTCCCATTATCATATTTTTAATATTACATATAGTCAAAAAATATATACGGAGAAAATAACGTATACATAAAACTTCTAACGGTTGACAAAACATTGATTAAATAATAATTTTCGTCTCCATTAAACATCATAACTAAATAACAATTTAATAACTCATGTTCACTAAGATTACGAAATCTCTAAAAACTCTTAAGTAGACACCGAACGATCGATTAATCAGTGTATATAAATATCTCTAGGGTTAACTGAACGAATCGATAATCAGAAAACCCAATTTAATTTCCCGAACGATCGATTAATCGGGCTAATAATTACTTTTAAAAAACAAACACAAATATCTTATTTTAATCTTCATTAAACATCATAACCAAACAACGACTACATAACTAAATAACAATGTAATTGCTCATGTTCACTTAGTTGGAATTAATCCAAACAATTAATCGAAATCTCTAGAAACAACTCTTTAAACTCTTAAGTAGACACCGAACGATCGATTAATCGGTGTATATAAAGATCTCTAAGGTTATCTGAACGAATCGATAATCAGAAAACCCATTTTAATTTCCCGAACGATCGATTAATCGGGCTTCCCATCTGGCAGTTACAAGACGATCGATTAACTTGTAATGGCAGTGGGGCACTCTCTATAGCATATCAGGACACGAACGAATCGATTTATCGTGCCTGATATCTCTCTTTGTCTCTCTCTCTCTCTCTGAATCTCTGATCTGTAAACAAAGAAAATTGTGTTCTGCAATAAACTGTAATAAACTGTAGGTAATATCATTTCTTTCTATTATTGCCTAAGTAACATTACATTTAATTATTCCAACTTAATTTGAATTATCACGATCATCATCGTCAGCTGTACTAATGTCCAAAATTATGGTTATTTATTTCTAATGCGACACTGAATCCACGGCATCATCCCATCCGTTCGTAACATGGCAACACAGATAATAGTTCGACAATTAATGGAATACGATTAGGTAAAATTACAATTATAAAAATAATGAATGTAGTAGGTAAGTGCTAAACTGACAAATGAATTATTATACAAACTTGTCAATTAAATTATGTATTAGTTAGAAGTTTTCAATTGTAATAAGTACTAACATTAGTTTTATTTTATTTTTAAATTTTATTTACTGTAATATACCTTCTTAATTTGCATACCTGAGAAGGTGAATATGGATTGATCAAAATACCCTGTAAAACCAATAACTAACCCATATTCGTGCAAATAAATGATTTTCATTTCATTTCATTTTCATTTTCAAAGAGTAATCCACCACATACAAAATATTGATGAATAGATTCTAACAATAAAATATAAAACTGTTTTCACACCTAAAACTATCTCTCCAAAACATTGAAAATTTTTCAGTGACTAGGCGACAGGGAATGCGTAGAAGTAGGCTTAAACTATCTGACCTTTATGGCGAGATGTCATATAAACGTAGTAAACCCTTTTAAAATCATGTTAGAAATTATTCCAAAATTCTTAAAAGAGTTTGCTTGGCGACTAAGTCTTTGCATATCAGAAATAAAATCAAATCGAGCATTAACACTAAATAAATCGACTTCATAAATCGACGTCATCAATAACGAGACTGGAAAAGCTAAGACCCATAGACCATTGATATTGTAAAAACATTTAAGACAATAGAGGTTAGAACGCCACCGATCTTTGGGGCATTTCTGTAAAATTATTTAAATCTATAATTGATGTAATGGCACCAGATGGGGTGCTTTAATATTTAATTGTTGTACAGGGAGTGGTGAGTTTCCTGATCTTATGAAACATAATAAGGTTATACCTCTATTTAGACTAATATCAGTGCTGCCAACTTGTAGGAAATATTTTAGAAAATCAATTTAAATCGACTCCTACCACATTTCACTAACAATAAACTTTTGCATAATAAACGATTTGGATTTACACGGGATCGCTCTAAGACTGATGTGGGAGTATAACTGTTCAGGAATGTCATTGATGCTTGGGAGCATTCACACGGCACTTTAGGAGTGTTTTGTCACTTATCCAAAATATTTGATTGTGTCCAACACGAAACCTTAATCAGGAAAAACTTAATCATTATGGCATTCATGATACTCAGTTTTCTGATTTCGTATCTAAATGATAGAACTCAGAGGGTTGAGGTAATGGTATACGGTCGTCTGAACTCGTCTGGGTCAACCGTCAAGCAATAGACGGTCTCGGCCACTCCTTTTTTTAATCTATATTAACGATCTACTTCACCTGGTAAATAAAGGACATGAGATAGTATTGTTTGCAGATGACACTTCTTTGACTTTTGAAGTTCCTAGATCTATAGTTATGACGATGAGAACACTGCTCTTTCTACTGTTGTTCGTTGGTTTAATGTTAAATAATTTATTACTGAATAGTAAGAAGACAAATTGTATTAAATTTTCGCTACCTAATCGATACTAAACCAATACTTAATGGCCAAGAACTGAATTTTATTGACACAGCTTGTTTTCTTGGAATCACTGTTAATTCTAAATAATAATGGGGACCCCATATCTGTAAGTTGGTGAGTAGACTCAGTTCTGCGGTCTATGCAGTTAGAAAAATACGATCTTTTACCGACGTAAATACTGCTAGATTAGTTACACTACGGAAGTGACTGAAATAAGTTACTTCCATAGTGTTATGTTTTACGACATTTTAAATTTGTGGGGAATGCAACAAATATGCAAAGTGTTTTTGTAGGCTATTCGAGCAACATATAAAATAGATAATAGAGAATCTCTTAGAGAAAAACTCAAAGAAATAAATATACTTTCTCTTGCATCGAAATATATTTTAAGAAAATATTATGCATGTTTAACAGAATAAGAACAAATTCATGACGATTAAGGAATTACATAAATCTAACTGTATTGTAACCAGGAATGTCCGCAAACTGGTATTTCCAAGATGTCGACTTCACAAAAAGAAACCAGTCTTTTGTTAAAATGTCAGTAAGAATTTATAATAAAATTCCAATCAAAATTTAATCCCTCCCTTTTTATCAATTTAAAAGAACTATTAAATCAGTCCTGTACCGAAAGGCCTATTATGAAACTAAGGACTATTTAGACGATAAGAAAGCGTGGGATTGAATAACTCCACTATAGGCTATTTCTATACACCATGTAACAATATTTATTTGTGAGCGGATGGCAATAGAGCGATATCGACACACACACGATAGCTGTCACATGTGTGCACAAATTGTACCTAATCATTAATTAAAGCTTTTAAATTTGAATTGAATTTGAGATGTCATCAACTGGAGGCTCGATCTGTTTGTTTTAATTCTTGTTCTGAACAAAGTCCAGTCTCTTAATTCGATATCTGGAGGCAGCACCTCGTTTCGTATATGAATCAATAATCACAAAACCCTTTAGTAAAGAACAAAAATATAATAAATATGTGTCAACCCTAGACGGTAAAATCTGAATTCATGTAATCCCTCTCAAAATCTATGAATGCTTCCATCCACAAATGACCATTTATATAACTCTACTTCTTTGATAAATTTCGAACCTGAACAACGTTTCTAAACGGCAGTTAAGGAATCTAGTCACATAGCCTTTGGAACGCTTAGTATATCCGATGAGTTTGATTAGGAAAAATATTAAAATAAATAAATTGGACTGCCAAACAAATATCATAACTTCAATATCAATGGAATGAATTTTAATAAATAAAATTATTAATAGCTATATTACTAACATAATAATTAAATAATAACATTATTTACACAATAAATATGCCATAATAATATATAATAATAAATATCATAACCTATTTTATCATATAATATAAAATAAGTTATATACTAGTTATTTAAGACATAATTATTGTATGCCCGCACAGGGTAGACTGCTTTTAACTTATTATAATTTTTGTAACATATTCCTCGTGTAACAGTCAACAGCAAAAACATTCTTTTCTTTTCGCTATTATTAGTTTCACTTACATTATTTTCTGATTTGTTATAACATTTTATTGCATTGAGTTGTATGTCCAATTTATTGCAGTGCGAGCACCTAACGAGGTGTTTGGGGCAATGTAGAGAAACATGTCCCTGTTCTTAATAATTGTAACAACCCACTTGAACTAATTTACCAGCAGACATCTGACGATGACGATTAAAATTTACACTATTATCATTTGTTTCTGACGTTTGCACATATTGAGTATGCGTCTGGGACGGCAGGTTATCTTTCAGACCATTAACATTATCTACAAAAATATTCTTAGTAACGGAAGGAGTACGTGACCTTTTACTTGCTCCCGCGTCGCGGTTCGCAGAACGACCTCCCAGTTCTGGCAGGCGCCCGGAGGACGTCTCGAAGTGTCGACAGCGACCACGCAGCTGCCGGCCGCTGCTGTCCCGAGGTGGCGTGCTGTGGCGCGCGCTGCGACGACTGCTGCACCGCACCCGGCCGCCGCTCCGGCGCCGCCGCGGTGACCGCTGTTGTTCTTCAGCAGCTACAAGTTGTCGACGCTCCTGCCACAGCTCCCTCTCCAACATCTTCACACGTGCGCGGCGCGGTCCACTCCCGGTCGCGATGCCTGCGGGTAGCGCTTCTCGGTCGGCTTGGGCTTGAATCTCGTCCGCACGATCGGCTCCGGCTTCGTAGTAGATCTTCACGTTCAATATGGAGTGGTCTCTAGCCTCCGATCGTAAGAGACTCGACTGCCGCATCGCTTTTGATCTTCCATGTTTCCTCCGAATCTCAGAAAAAGGAAATACGTTAATAAATAGCCTAAACCTTATGTCGTTTTTTAAAGGTTAATTTAGTTACAAACAAATAAATGACCCTTCACACTCATAGCCCCACACTAGGATTCCCTGTGTCGTGGGTGCCATGGACTCACACAAGACAAGAACACAACATACCCAGACCAGAAACAGAAATTCAAATTCATCATTCAAATCTCTGCTCTGCTGGGAATCGAACCCAGGACCTTACGCGCAGCGCACCAGTGTCAACCAGTCAGGTCGTCGTACTAACTGTTACTGTTAAGACCATAATATTAGGGCAGATTTTTATATGAATGATAGATGTTATACAGAGTTTCATACGATGCTTACTTTCATTACAATATAATGTCTAAAATAAATCTACAAATTCCTTAAATACGGGAAATGTGTAGCAACTACTTATACAAAGAATTCAATATAATTGCGATTTTATTGTTTTAAAATACCATTCATTCTTAAACTACCGATAATGCGAAATGTTCCCTGAAAATAGTTATTTCATCAAAACTAATATAGGTATGTGGGCATGTACTTACGTCTTGATACTAACGTCCAGGTGCCACTTCTGAAATGTAAAATCCCTTGTTTTCCGTAAATAAAAGTCTTTAAATCCTCTATTAAATACAACATTTATTGAAACGTTTTCTCAACCAAACCTATGCCATTTTTGCTAATCAAAAAGAACCGCGTTCTCTTTTGTTTTTCAAAAACCACACCAAACCACAGACCATAAAATCCCCGCTTAAATCCAAATATCAAAAACATAGATAATTTATTTTAGAGATATCAAACAAAATAAGAAATCAAATGCTAAATTACAATAAATAACAATTTCTAAATAATGTAAAATTCATCGACCCTAACACAAGTACACAGATAATGAATAAGTGGCGTTACCAGATAGAGTGTTTCGAGCTTAAAACAGAAGACTACGTAAAACAGCTGAGCAACGGCTCGCGTGGGTGACGTCACAGAAACAAAATGGCGTTCGACCAGTCTGACGCGTGACGTTCTCAATAAATAAACCCTCACCATGACGCAAAGCAAACCAGCCAGTAACAAAACTGGTTCTAAATATTTAAAAGCAGCGTGAATACTGAACTAAATAAACTTCCGTTACTCAAATGACTGATATTCTTTAAGGATTGTTATAGGACGATTTATTAGGTTTCAAAATATTAGATATGTACGTTTAAATGAAATGAAATGAAATGAAATGAAATGAAATGAAATGAAATGAAATGAAATGAAAATCATTTATTTGCACGAATATGGGTTAGTTATTGGTTTTACAGGGCATTTTGATCAATCCATATTCACCTTCTCAGGTATGCAAATTATGAAGTTATATTACATTTTAATAATTTAAAAATAAAATAAAAACTAATGTTAGTACTAATTACAATTAACAACTTATAACTAATATAATTTAATTGACAAGTTTGTATAATAATTCATTTGTCAGTTATGCATATTACATATTACATTTATTATTTTTATAATTAGTTGTAATTTTACCTAATCGAACTCATCGGCTGCCTATGTGCCACCCATCGTTGGGTAAAGAGAGAAAAAGCCGGAGGAAAAAACTCTCGACACAGGTTTTGGTACACATACTTTATTTGTTCAGACGCGCGTTTCCACATTCCATTTAATAGAATTTACATTACAATACAGATTTAATTTTTTTCATTAATGAATTCCGCAACCGAATAGTATGCTTTTTCGGTTAGAAACATTTTTAATTTCCGTTTAAAATCAAATGTGCTGTTACTTTTCAGTAAGTTAGGTAAGTTATTATATATTTTTGGACCCATACAAAATACGCTTTTATTATATTGCTTAGTTTTAGAGGGTATTGCGCATAGCGTATTATTATGTCTTTTTGTTTTAAGGGTGTCATATTTGTCAATGTTATTTCTTACCATCACCGCTATCTCGTATATGTACAAAGAGGGAAGGGTCATTAAATTTAGTTTTTTAAAGTGCGGTTTACACGTATCTGTTTGTCGTAACTGGCATATCGCTCTAATACATTTCTTTTGGGCCTTAAATACCGTTTCTATTCCCGTCGCGTTACCCCAGAAAATCAATCCGTATCTTAGGGTTGATTCAACATATGCATAATAAGCGCTTAGTACCGCTTGTGTATTAACTATTTTTGATAATTTATGTAACGCAAAGGAAAATTTGTTTAAGTTTTTACAAACATGTTCCATGTGTGATGTCCAGGTTAATTTATAATCGACATATATGCCTAAAAATTTTGTGGTTTCGGTTTCGCTTATTATCTTCCCTTCAAAGTTTATGTTTAACGACTGTTCATATGATTTTACATTTGTATTATGTTTGTTTCTAAATATCATCACATTTGTTTTATCAAGATTAATTTTTAAATTGTTGTTATTTAACCAATGTATTAGACTTACTAAAGCACTATTTATTTCCGTTTCAAATGTATTTGAATTAGTTTTATCTTTTGTAAATACAGCAGTGCTATCATCTGCAAAAAGAATCATTGGTTGATTAATGGATTTAGGGAAATCGTTTATGTATATAAGGAAAAGTAATGGACCAAGTATACTTCCTTGAGGCACTCCATAGAGTACTTCTCTAGAGTACGATAGATATTATATATTTATGTAATAATTTTATGAAATTAGCAATTTCTTATCGCGCGTTTTAAAAAGTGAGAATTACAGCAAAAGCATTTCAAATGTCACTTTGAGCTGTCAGGCACGGACGTAAGAAAAATGTATTTTCATAAGTTCGCAGTAAGTGTGCTATTTTACCAACGGAATTCCATTTGTCAGCTTGATGATGGGGCGCCGTCTGTCGTCGGTCGGACGCGGGCTCTCGGCTCGGATCCCACACTAAAGGACTTTAGCTTGAGTGAGACCTTCAATCAAACAAAACTGTAAGTAGAGTACAAACTGAATTAAGGTCTGAGTTTTTACAAAGTTGTAAGGACACTAAACTTCATTTACCATCTAGCGTTGAGAAATCTAGCTTAAATGAATAAATTAAATATAGCTTATTATTCACAAAATGTCAATTTGACATCTACGAATAGATTTTCTTTTCACGAGTTTTAAATGGCCTCGCTTAACGAATTCGTGATTGCCAATGGGGACTCGGATAACCAATTGTTGCTAGCTTTATGGGAAAGTTACCGTAAGTTTGCGATTTATTTAGATTTCGTAAATTGCGCGGCTCGTAATAACCTACAGTGAGTACTTACGGCATCAAATTTCTTATTTGTTATGGTTTTATGATTTTCCAAAAATATGTTGTTACACACCAGCGCGCTGTGCGAACAGTCCTGAGTTTAATACCCTCTAGTTGTGATGTCGAAGGGGAGTACCTATTACAAACATTATATAATAAAATTATGGTGAAACCCGCGCGCTGTTTCCATCCATAATGAACAGCCTGTTCGTTCAGCGAACCGTCGAAATAATCTAGATGTAGGCATGTCACGTGACACGTCAGATTTCATAAAGCAGCCAATTTATTCGCTGCCGTCGTAAATTATTTTTGCTGGACAGGGCTAATGTGACTATCGATTTTCGCTCAAATTTGGACTGCTATCTGGTTTTGTTGAATGAAAAGACTTTAAATGAAGTATAGTACTTACAAGACCACGCCGTATACATAATATAGTATAAATGCTGCGCATATCTATATGAATCTAAAGCTCCACGTACTTGAGTACCTATAATACCAAGTAGTCACCTGTACTTATTTGGTTTTCATTGCTGTATTTTGTATTGTTGTTTAAAGCTTGTCAGTACTTTTTACAGCTCACTGTTCGCGTACAGAAAAATTTAAACTAAAATCCTGTTATGAAAGAGAAGTGTGGAAGCATCGGAACGACATGACGGACGGCGCGCGTCGCCGAGCGCCGCGTGACGCACGAGCCGCGAGCCGCGCTGCGTGACGCGTGTCGCTGACGAGAGATATTGCATATCGATACAATGACATGACAGATTGTTATAAAATTGCTGTGTAGCCAGCTGGAGCCATTCACTGGAGCGATTTATACAGGACTTTTGTTTTATAAAAATTACTATAGGTATCACGGAATATATCGGCAAAAGCTTCAACCAAAAATCACAAAATTTCCGCAACTGGATGTACATATTTGCCTCTTCCCTATCTATGAATAGTCTTGTCTCCTCCATATTTATGAGGACGAGGCCATCTCGACCGGACAAGACTTTGTTATCGCTCGAAACTAGAGCAACCCTGAGCGGTCTCTTTCACAGATAAAGGAAGCGTACACGGTACACACCACGGTACCGTTCCGTCGTGTTTCCGTCTCGTGTCATTAAAAGCCGCCTTTCATGCAGAATAACATGGGGCCGTCCGTTAAGACCACGGCACCTACCTACATGTCAGTGTCGCAGTGCCGGCGCCGCATGGTGTTGAATAACCGGTCCTCTAATCGAACATTTAACAAATGCTATACCTAAATCGGGCAGTACACCAAGCAGACTACTAAGCAGCTTTCTGCTTTTGGCATCGAACACACGCTGCGTTTGCAGACACCATCATACTGCCGAAACAGTTCTAAGTGCTAGGCACCACCAGACAGTTTTCACTTTAATCATTTGCCCTAATCTTTCCACTGATCGTCCACACTCTTATGCTTTTTATAACGTTTCACTTAAAACCACACTCTATTATTACGAGCCTTGAAGCGTAGTGATGTCGAGAAACATGGCCGTCGTGTGCAGTGCCAGTGTACCTATCTGTGTAGTTGACGAGGCATCACAAAGCGAGTCCGCCGCAGACACGCCATTATCGGCACTAACCCACTTGCGTCACGTCGCTACACGGGGATCGGTGACATGGCGCGGTGTGGCCTCGTGGCTCGCTCCGGCTCGCTCCGGCCGCAACACCGATGACTGATGGCAGGCCCGGGCCGCCCACCACGCCTCACATCACAATCACATAGGTACCTAGACAAAAATAAATACGTCTGCTTTCATACCTTGTTAGACACCCATGACATGAAACCTGACTCGAATATGCAAACACCCCAGGCCTAAAAGACGTCTTTCTTCATTTTTATTACCGCAGATTAACCGATACCGCACTCCGCAGTAGGTATAGTCATAATCATAATCTGCTCAAGTCTAGAGCCAATTTTTGTCCCTAATTATTTCAATTCTTTCACATTTTCTACATTTTGGGTGTTAAAACAGATTTTAGATGAAAAATCTTTGAGTTCATTTATTAATCCCAAATGATACTAAAAAAGTAACACTTAAGTTTTGTTGAGAGAACTACATACCATGTGTTCATTCTCACGGTTCAAAGACATTGTAAAAGCTAGTGAGTGTTCCGCGCGATTCCATCTGGCTGGCGAGCAGCGAGCTGGCGACTGGCGACCGACCAGCGAACTTAAACATTCGCCCTCTTCATGTTAAATTGCTTTTATAATATGTATAACGAAATTAAACGGAAGGCCCAAAAACGTCAGTTTGTGCCACCGAAGTCAGCGGAGGCGGTGGCGGTGAGCGAAGCCTCGCACTCACATATATTAAATTACGACGACCGCCACTCCGCTCAGAAAATATTTTACATCGCCTTCTATTAAACCAGTAATATGTCATGCACGAGAAGCTTCCTTTTTTCAATTTTAAATTGAATGGCTACCTTTATTCACGTTACAAATTATATTGCAGGGGGTGCGAGTATCCTCTCTGTTTGTATGTATACATAATATTCTAATTCACAATTTGGAAGTAGTGAACATTCATCATAAAAAAATCTGTAATTCATTATTATGCTCCAAGTTTCTCTACTGCGGAAAGTCTCGTGTTCATTAAAGGGTCTTGAAAAAATACTTTTGAACGTGAGCTGATTGTAACTCAACCATTCGTCCATATTGCCCGTATGCTACTCATCATCCAAGGAAAGACGGCGACACGGAGAACCTACACTCGCACGAGTACATGCAACAGCTAACAGACAGTATACATCCCTGATTAATGAGCCAGACAATCGCGAGGAATTACTTGTATTAATTATGTACGGAGGGATTAATTAATAGCGGTTTAATTTAATGCTTCATTAGAACCATTCATTATAAGTTCAATTAATGTATTATTGTAATTCATTGCTTTCATGCCTAACAGCTTAGATATGTTTCTAATCTATGGATTAATTTTTCCTACAGTCTGTTGGAGGTAACTTTGTAAATCGTCTCATCCGGATGTCCGAATTGAATACAGAATTACGTTTCTATAGAAGCAATGCTCGGAGGATACACCTAGTCTTGTAACTTTTACACAAGGCTTGAAAAACTTGCAATAAGCAACTTTTCTTTGCCGTTCTTAAAAGGTTCACTATAATGTTTTCAGCTTTGTTTAACTAAACTTTTCTCATAATATGTTCTTTGCTGCCAGCTCAAATCCTTCCCTGTTCCCTGCAGGTAAGAAAATAAAAGTTGTAAGTACAATATTCAGGAATAAAGTAGATGTTCTGTCGGCGTTGTAAAATAATAGTAAGTAAAATATAATTATGAAGTACGGCATTAGTAGGTGCTTAGTGGAAAATTAAATGAAATTATTATACTGACCTTAATGTTATTTAAGAACTGATTACCTACCTACCTCATTCACTAAGAAACCTCACTAATATTAGGTACCGCTAAGGATGACAGCGATCATTTCTCTTCTCTTATTATTGCAAGTGTGTTTTTCCACTAGTTGGAAGTCGGGGGCGAAAGTCGGTGGACAATAAATTGTATCCATAATCGTATAAGTGTCGTTGCGTGCGGTAATTGATCGCACGCTCCTCGAGTAGACAGTAGACAGTGGTCCGAGTGGACCGAGTGGACCGAGTGGGCGCTTAGCCGCTAGCAGGTAGGTACCACTAGCAGGCACCAGTACCAGCTCGGTGTGTTGAGTCCCCCGCAACACCGGAACTAAGCTCAGCTCCATCTACCATTCATTGTTATACTATTCATTTATATTATAAGTCGAGAATTTCAATTCCTGAATGTGTCATCTCACGAAGATCTCACGTCAGGCTCGGTGTTCAGCAGCCGTGCTTTAAATATTTTACTTTTTAATCAGTATAGGTTTGTATAAAAAAGAAAAAATATGCTGACGGTCCCAATTATATTATTATTATAAATGTGATAGGTTGGTTGGTACCCAAACCCCAAAGTCACAATTTAAAGTTTATAAATTGTTTTTTTACAGACTCGTTAGTTTGATCATCGACCTATACCTACATAAGACGTATTTACTCTTGTAAAACTTTATAAAATATCATTACATTAATGGTATTATTGTCATGTGAAGTTTCTGACGATGACGATGAAATTAAGGAATAAGTACCGCTGAAGATTGAGTGACACGCTCGGCGTCCCGGACTGCGCGCGTCGTGATCACAGCGATGTCAGCTCGTGATGGAGCCGTCGCCGCGTCGGGCGCACTGCCTGCGCTATTTCCCGCTAATTCGCCGGAATGGCTTCGAGACACGAACGTCCGCCTCCTCGCCGCAGCCGCCGCGCCGCAGCCGCCAGCGAGCTCAAAAATGAGTCGCTGTCGAGATTACTAAACCGCAGCCGCTGCACCACCACTTTTAAATATCACGATTTTGTATGTCGTCACTATAATCTGCTTGGTGTCTTAACTACGTTTCACTAATCGAATTCCCAGAGAACAAAATAATAATTCTTCAACTGGACACAAGACGTGATATCTCGTAGCTCCGTTCCAGTATTACTGCTGTCTAGGTCGCAGTGTGTGAAGAACATCAAACCAACGTCGGCGTGATTCACTGGTGGCGTCATCTTGTGTGACATTTTAAATAATGTTTTACACATTTTTGATAGTGTTGCGCTTATACCTTATCTTGGGTCGGCGAATATCGGAGTCGTATCGTACGGATAGAACAAGGAAGCCGTCTAACCGCGCAGCCACAAGACACGGCTCTAGGAAATTAAAACATGCTCAGATGCTCAGTAGGTAGAGGCACGGCAACCAACTGAGAATGTAATATTATTAAGTATATGTACGTATTAAAACTCCAGCGTAATTAATGTTTAAAAGCTTTCGTAAGCGGGTGAATGTAGAAATTTGAAATAAACATGACTGCGTGTGCATATGGTTCGACTCTAAATCATGCCATATTATGAGTAACTCGAGCCGCATAAAAACGACTGACATGTTTAGGTTCGGAACGACCGTGTTGAGAAACCGTTGAAAGAAACGGATTCCAAATAAGAAGCGTACTGCACTTCCACGAACAAATGTTTCATTAGCAGGACGAGCTGCCAGCGAACCGAGAATGATAAACAGTGGCGATGAAATCGTAGCGCCGACGACTATCGATAAATAAACCACACACCGTAACGCAACAACAACGGTCTGTCGCGTTACGAATTCGGGCTACTCGCAGCCGACGCGCGAATGTAAATATTAAAATTTGTTCGATACATTTCGGTCGCAGGCCGCGGCTTCGACGGACAAGAATAATATACTCGGCCCGTCTGTTGCATGTTGGCATGTCGGCCGGCGATCGTGTGGTCCTTATCTTATCGAGCGGGCTCCGAGCGCCGAGTGCGCCGGTGGTCCCGCCTAGCGCCCGCCGCTCGCCCGCCGCTCGCCCGCCGCTCGCCCGCCGCTCGCCCGCCGCTCCCGCCCGGAGTCGCCCGGAGTCGCCCGGTGTCGCCCGCCACCGCATAGGCGAGAGCGGGTTGTCGCTAACGAACACATTTGCATACATGCTGATTAACGTTACTGTCCTAGCTCTTTTCTATTTAAAAACTATCTATGCCGTGGTAAGGTTTAAACTTACTAGGTTCAATTTTCATCCTAGCAGTACCATATTTTACATCAGGAATTCATTCACAGCTTTTGCTCGTTTCGTAAAATCCAAATGCTATGAACAAAAATAACATAAAAGCCAATTTAAGCTGGCAATTTAAGTTGGCCTGGAACACGGACCCAACTTTTGGCTGCAGCTCATTGCGTCACGTCGACGCTCAATTAAGTAAGCTTCAACTGCACAAACGCGCCAGTGTGTCAGCCTTCCTTCACAAGAACTATTAGTTAATCTGCGCCCCCACAGGTCCCCACATGCCCCGCTGCGCACTGAGGGCCCGGGGCCGCTGCCAAGCGAACGTGCTCAAGAGTAATGCTCGGCGCCGCATTATCGCCGACTCCGCTCAACGCTCCATTTTTATAGGTACGTACTAACCACGATTTGGCAGGAAGCGGCAACATTACCGACGGTTTCGCGCCGCTGCACGCTGCCAGCGCGCAATCACGTCGCTGAGCCAAATGGCCGCGTGTTCGCGATGCTGGCTGCCGACAACTTCCACAAAGCTGGGCCCGTGGGATCCACGCAATCGACACTGTATTGCAAGGCCGGTCTACACGGAGAGCCTGGAGCCGAGCCGCTAATCAGCACAAACACAGATTAGACACGCACTGAATTTGTTGCAGCTACAGATGCTTTAGAGAATAAATAGCGCCTTTGAAATATTTATTTAGAAATATCAAGTGATCCTGGTAAGGTCTAAAGGATTTCGAATAAGCTACTTCGATTACACCCATTTATCAAATAGTTAAGATAGCTCCTTCCTTAATTGACGGGCATCGCTTTACATCGATGAGGTACCGAAGTATTGTTAACTTAAGTTGTTTCTCTCTTCCGACATAAGTTCAATAACGGCGAACGAATTTGAAATATTTAGTCCCACCATGCTTCTTAACATGTCTGAACTCTGAGTGCATGAGAGGCTGGAGATTGGGGCAATAATTTACAGATGATGCTGATCCGCGCGCGCCCCGTGCGTGCCGCGACCGCCGTGCTCGAGCCCGTGACGTGACAACGCATCATTAATTAGAATAAACGCTCCAATAAATTATATTCAATTAATATTCGTCTGCGTCCGCTCGCGCGTCATTATTTATTCGAGGGCTTATACTCGCCGGCGGGAAATTGAATTAAAACTGAACCGAGCTTAATGGAAATAGATCTATCGGCTATGGCCGTCGACGTGCCGCGGCCGCAACGAATAACGATATTATATGCCTACGCGGTTAGAAATGCACAGATTAATTCGAACCCGCAGTTGATTTAGATGACTGCCACCGTAACTTTAAATTATGATAATATTGCAAAAGCACGTTTCGACGTAGGTATCATTTTCAGTGGCTTAATTTAAGAACACCCGAGCAACGTAAAACGAATATTTCAGTAAATCAGCTCAATAGCACACTTATTTGCACTTAACTGCGTTAACACATGCAATAAATTAGATCAGTTTACCTTCGATCATTTACTTCACACTATCAAGCATCAACATAGTTCTTGATGTTGGGGTTTATCGGAACGATAAGTCGGTCGGGCGCTTTACATCTAATAGCATTGTTTGAATTAACCGCTGTGATAGCGTAACCCGATTAGTTGCGTTGCGTTAGTTGCGTTCCAGCATTCTGCTGGCAAAGATAACCACCGCTCTCTGAACTCTCGAACAGTCTGACTGCGGGCCCCAACTATGTGCTTACATACACAGATCCGAAACTATGAGGAACAACGAAAAATTCTGAAAAAGTCTGGGGCCCGATTTTGATAAGAACTAAAGCTGCATCGCATACGCCTCAATACGCCAAGGCAGGAATGATTTTGAAAAAAAAATCACACCTGTATTAGTAGGTACACCATTCGATAGTTGGAAAGTAATGACATACGGAAAACTTAAGAATAGGGCTCATTTTTAACAAAATACGTTTTTTTCCATACAAATCTTTACTAAATACTTAGCGTTCAAAATTTTAGCCATTGTTCTCAATTCATAGCTGATTTCGACGTCTGAAGGAGACGATATTTGTGAAAAATTTCATCCAAATCCTACAACTATTTTGTGGTAGGTAGTTAATTAAATTTTAAAATTCGTTATGAATGGTGTTAAAATCCCTAATACCTATCTGTCATCCGCTACACACTCTTGGCTGGAAGTAGCAATTACTGAGATGAGCTGGCGGATGTGAAATGCATCTAAAATATTTTGCGGTGCACACTGCGGCTACCGTTCAAAGTTGCTTTGCTCAGCTTGTCGGTTGCTCGTAAAACGAGTCATTAAAATTTATTATAGTGGTGTCATTACTGACATACTATATCGTCGCGCGACCCCCGCGCTGTACACATGCAACGATATAAAAAAAAAAATCCGCATTGAACGCTCGGTAGAGAGAGTACCACGGCACTAATAAAATAAAACTGTTATAGTGGATACACTGTATGTATGATATGTATATTGTAGATATTTGTTGCTCGTATATGGA
This sequence comes from Erynnis tages, assembly GCA_905147235.1. Classification (NCBI taxonomy): domain Eukaryota; kingdom Metazoa; phylum Arthropoda; class Insecta; order Lepidoptera; family Hesperiidae; genus Erynnis; species Erynnis tages. The sequence continues at coordinate 10,914,800 of LR990087.1, forward strand.
ACTCCCTTCAGAAATAAGTGTATACGTACTTACATCCATCTTGCGAATTCCTTGAAATTGTCTCGATCTCCGTCTTCCATCACAACTTATCTATACAAAGAAGATCTTAAATTTCCCTCCTTTTTTTTCCCTGCATTGGAAAAAAATCAAATTCTGTTTATCAAAATCAATATGCGGAGGGTTGATTACCGTGACGAATGCGGCCCAATCTTTTTAATTAATACAATTACATACCTACCTATTTTAAAAGCAAAGGTTTGTTACGCTGTATCTCCGATTTTTTACTTTTTTATGCAAAAACGGCTTAGCTTATTTACTTGAGATGATGTAAAATCAAAATCAAAATCATTTATTTGTACGAATATGGGTTAGTTATTGGTTTTACAGGGCATTTTGACTTTGCATATACAGGGCATGTAACTTTAAGTAGGTATATAATATTTTACTTACACAGTCATATAGTTTACTAACCTGTGCCCGCGACTTCGCCCGCGTGGATTTTAGAACTTGGTGCAGAGAAGGATAGATAGAAAGTATCCTATATGTTAATCCAGGTTATGATCTATCTGTGTACCAAATTTCATCCAAATGTGTTCAGCCGTTTTTGCGTGAAACAGTAACTAACATCCATCCATGCTCACAAACATTCGCATTTATAATAGTAGTCGGATAATAATTATACTTAAGCAGTAATTATACTTATTGGATTCTTGGATACAGAAGCTTCTTTTTATGTCTCAAGCTTAAATTGTAAAAACCTGAAATAAATTAAAAGTAGCAAGTTCTATTTAAATTCTAGAAGTTGAGTTGTGTTATGCCTTCATAATTATAATATTCTCATAGGATATAATACATGTGACGCCCTCTGTTAGCTAAGTTACAAATCATGAATAGGCGTAATTATAATTATTTATATTAATATATATATAAATACACTCTGATTATATAATTATTGTTACTGATTCAATATCGAAATCGAAAAAAATATGCTGAAGCGACTACCTATTAAGGTTTAGAAATAAATAACATTAACTAATTTACAAACGGTTATCCGAGCGCAATAGACATTGACACTGACAGCAATGGCATTTCGATTTTTAACATTTCTGATTTGTACGCCGGCCTTACTTCTTGCTTAACCTTCTTGTATGTAATGTGTATTTCCTCTGCATAAGAATAACCTCAAAAGATCTGTGTTTATACTTAAACTTAAGGTGTTCTCTATCTCTAAAAAGGGTCACTTAGGTCTCAGGTTACACTGCATATGGATAAACCTAATAGCTTGTTGGATTACTATATTTCTCAAGTATCTATAACCAAGCAAGTGCAAATTGGTTGTGTAGTGCAGTTCTGATGCAATCCCGGTATTTCTACCTGAAGCTAGAGGTAGACCTGTAAGTAAATCATTGCATAAAATTAATTTCACAAACCTTGTGTTTTTTTTAATACATTTTTCAATTCAAATAGTTTAAGTCATTGTATAACCTCTTGATGTCAGTGTTATTATTTATTACATTGTATTTTTAAAAGATCTTGATTTTAATTGGCTCATGAAATATCGAAGCTTATTCTTGAAAATAATACGATTGTTGTGTGTCGTGATTTATCCCCCGTGTTGTCTTTACCCAAAGATGGGTGGCACATAGCAGATGAGTTAGGATTAGTTAAAATTACAATTATTTACTTATAAAAATTGACATATTAACACCCTCTTTGTGTAACAGTCGGTCAAAACTAAACGTTTTATTTTCTTTCTTATGAATTTATATGAAATATAAGACTTGCTAAACAATTAAAGCTGATGAAATTAGAATTTTTTTAATTTTATTCCTCTGTTATTGCGTGGTCACTTTGATCATTACACTGATTATAGGAGCAGAAAAAATGCATGCATCCTACATAATTTGTTGAGTGGCCACTACAGCTCATGGTCTGTCACAGATGCACTTTCAATCTCAAACGGGACTAATGCATCGTCAGTTTCAAGTAGGCGGGCATCTTTATTGTTTGTCTGCTAACAAAACATATTAAATGAAAACACCTTACATACAGTACATCCCCTTCGAGGCTAGTAAACACTGTAGATTCCCCTGATGTTGCTTGATCCATAGACGACGGTGAACACTTACAGTCTGGTGGATCGTCTGCTTTTTACCTGCTTTTCTTATAAAGAAAACAGGCTTTACAATGGTTTACGAGGGATTCAGTACTTCCCTGGGAGAACTCCAACATTTCTATCAATTTTGCATTTTACATGTAACAAAATACATAAATAAAATAAAAATAAAGAAGCCATTTATTGTCCTGTTAAGCTGTTTTAAAATAAGGATAATAATTACAAATTTCATTATTATTGTCATTAATGCAATTGGTTATAGTCAAAAAAAAATTTGTGGTCATTTATAGAAAAATTAATAATAATATTATTGTTAATGTACATACCAATCAGTTAAATGGGAATTATTTATTCTATTCAGACAACCCAACACTTTAAACCAGTCAACTGACCTGTAGCCAGAAGGGAGGTGGACAGAGGGGGAGGCTGTTGGAAGAGGACAAGACGAGTGAGTAGTAGTGAGTGTTTATATGTCCAGGGCGGGGGAGGCGCGGCCGGCGCTGGCGCTGCAGGGCGTGGTGAACAGGTGTGCGCGCGAGCTGTTCGGCGAGTGTGGAGCGCCCCACGCCGACGTGCTGCGAGTCGACGAGACTCGCGCCTTGCTGCGCGTGGCGGCCGCGCGGCTCCGACATCTGCGCGCTGCACTCGCGCTGTCGCCGCGCGTGCGCGTGCTGGCCGAGGCGCCTTCCTTGCAGGCCTTGCTTTAGGTTTGTCTGTGACGTCAGTCTGTGTGACGCCCCACTAGGGTTAGGTCTTTGTTAACGTCGAGATAAATCAGGCATCAAACAAATGAACCACCTGATGGGAGAAGTCACAGGCTACAAATGATATTGTTCTTTACTGTTATAACTGGTGATGTTTACATATTTTATAACGCACACATAACTTTTTAAGAAAATCAACACATCAAAGCTGTATAATTACAGGCAAATACCTCAGTCTGTAGGATCAGACACACACCTACATAATTTAAACATTGTTTTACCTTTTTAGAATTTAGATTAAATTCCGTCCATAATTCCAGTGATGGTACACACCCCACTTCAAATAGGACACACCTTTCTGTGATCATATACATCCAGTATTGATACTCATGTGGACCAAGATGGTTGCCTCGAGTAGAGTGCCTATGGCAACTGCACCTCCCCGACTGAAACATAAGATGGAACATACAGCTTTAAGATGAGTTTAGCTACCCGGGGAGGCACCACACCACTACGCCACTACCCTAGTGGTCTCACTTTTAATACACTTTTTAATATAACTATTTAGTCTTAATGTATGAATAAATTATGTATTATGTATGTACGAGTATGTATTTATTTGTATTATCAAATGTTTGTAATATTTTTGTTTTATATTTATGTACTGATGCTTTACATTGTATTCTGCAGACGCTACCTTTTTCTCAATTTTTTCTCTATTCTTCAACTCCTAACCACTCGGTTGTCTGGAAGAGATTGCTCTTAGCGATAAGACCACCATTTGTAGATTGTCCTATTTTGTTTAGTATTTGTTTTTTACTGATTCTATCTGTTTCTTTCTATGTGTGTGTACAATAAATAGTTAAAATAAAATAAATTTAAAGCATTGTTGTGATTGCAGGCAAGGAGTGGGAGTGAGCGAGTGAGGTGTGAGGAGCACAATGTCGGTGCGCGAGCTGCGCAGCGGCGCGGGCGGCAAGGACGTGGTGCTGGTGGCGGAGCGCGCGCGGCTGGCGGCGCCCAGCGCGGTGGCGCTGCCGGAGCCGCCGCCCGCGCCCGGCCTGCTGCTGCCCGACGGCTCCATCAACTGGGGCTGCCCCTGCCTCGGCGGCATGGCCACCGGGCCCTGCGGCCCGCAGTTCCGCGACGCCTTCTCCTGCTTCCACTACAGGTCACAGTCCACCGCCTCACACTCCTCACACTCCTCGCACAGCTCACACTGACCGCCGTTCACCTCTACCGACACGGGCGGTCTGCTTACTTGTCTGCATTTGGAGAATAACGAGTTAAGACCCAAGAAATACTCCACTAGTCTGTTGTTCAACCTATGATGGATGAATAAAGCAGTGTAGCCGCGATACCCTCAAACAGGCTGTAAATCCTGTATGTTGTATGCGAACGTGTTGCTTCTTTTGAGGACTAAGATGTTTGCTTCCTATACAGTATTTCTAGCAACCTCGCCTTCCAAGTCTACAAGACATTAAGAATTCTGCTACGCAACGGGTCATATGTGTGGTGGTAAAGAACCTCTCGCAGCAAGCCTCTATCGCTCTACCGCCCATAAAGAACACAGCTACAGTTCACAATTTAATACACAAGTTTAATTGTATGTCGATAGGACACTTTATTCAATAAACTCTTTTTATTTCAGTGAAGCGGATCCAAAGGGCAGCGACTGCTACGAGAAGTTCAGCGTGATGCAGGACTGCATGTCGCAGTACCCCGAGCTGTACGGCAAGGACGACGACGACGAGCTGGCCGCCGCCCTCGACTCCGCCGCCGCGAGCCCGGCCAGCCCCGGCGCGCCCGGCGGCGGCCCGCCCGGGGAGCCCCGCGCCGCCGACGAGGACGCCGGCGCCGCCAAACGATCACCTTGAGACCATGTTTGCCCCTCACATAAACTGCCTGTTAATGAAATGTTATGTTACAAGTTACCCGCAGGAGTCCATCCAGACATAGTGGAGATTATGTCCTTACATTCCATGTATTGTTCATTTTACATCGTAGAAGATGAGATTTGTGTCTACATTAGCTCATCATATTTTACTTGACCTCGGTTTTTTAAATAATGTTAACATGTCATGTGACGTAAGGACGATGATCAGATTCATCTACATAATTATGTTCTAATTAGGGAAATTAATATATTGAAATAATTTTGTTGATGCCCATTAAAACTTGTCAGTTTTATGTACCTTCCTATGTAATTATAGATATTGTGTTGTGAATGTGAGCTAGCCTAGAATATATGTTAGACCAAAAATAAAAAAAATGATGTAGATACATTGCGTTTTTTTTGCTTGACGGTTTTCCTGTTAATATAAGACAACACGAAGGAGTTTACAAGTACATAAAAACCTCAACCCGCCAATACGAGGGAGACCAGAGATCAGCAATGGACCACAACAATACTGCTAACCCAGAGGAGGTTTTATGTTATACTACTCCGCTGTGGCCGGGCAAGCACCACTGAAACAATCGTGCAATTAAAAAAAATACGTGTGGCACTCGGGGACTGCCGCGGTAAAGCTATTGCATAGCATAAAATAGTAATAAATTTATACAATACAAACTCTATTTAGATCGATATTAAAAAAAAAATATGAAGTCAGTAAACTAAGTACACAGCCATCTCGTGAATAGAAAAGATCGAATGTCGATTCTCTAGGGTGAAGTATCGGTTACGTATCGATTTATTTGGCCCGAAAAATCGATTCTTCGATTAATCGATCTCAGATCGCCATCCCTACTTTCAACGCCGCACCGCTGTGCCGGTCGGAGTATTATGTATTAGGAAATAATAAATTAAAACACAAAGCGAACCCAAGTAACATTTTATATTCAATGACATAACAACCTCCCGAAACCATAGTAACCGTCATACACCACACTCCTCTACCACTATTTTAACAATACCTACAGGTATCAGTAATTACCTAACATTTAAAGTTTGGATTGGAGCTTGTTTTAACCGAACCCGTTACAGAATTTCTTGATTCGGTTGCCGCGCTCTAAGCCCGCGATAAAAGCTATGCAATAGCTTAAAAGTCCCAATCTTCAAAAAGCCGATACTACTCTATTTTCGTAGAACTTAAAATATTCAAAGATTAAAATTTCGACCATCAGACGAAGATGACTGCTGCAACCCTTTAATGGGTCTCTTACCACAACTGGGGAAGGCCTGGGGCATACCCCACCACGCTGCTCCATTGCGGATTGGTGTGAAATTAATGATAACTCGCTTTTGTTTTCGGAGTAAATACTCTTACCAGCAGAGATTGCCGCTATGATTTATTGCTTGCTGAGCTCTGCAATTTTCATCAGTCTGTCCGAGTTATTAGTCGCGATAGCCGCAGGAGGCGTCGAAGAAGCCATAACGCCGTTTTCTGGCGTTTGACCTTGAGATGCCATTCTATGCGTCTAGCTTAGCGGTATAACAGGTGGGAGGGTGGGCGGGCAAATTTTTTCTGTTTTTCGCGAATATCTCAGAACTCCGTGCACCGATTTGGACGTGCGATATCTCGTTCGACGCGGGGAAACAGCCGCTACAAAACGAAGGTAAGTTGGATAAAATCAAACCACGTTGCGCGGGAAAATTTTGGAGAAAACTGATTTCTTCATTTAACCGTGTTATTAAGAAATTAAACTAATGGAAACCAAGTTTCTGACTTTACTTTGATTGTGTTCTGTATTAAAAAAAGTTTTGCAAAAGTAAATGCACTAATTTTAACACTTATTAACCAAAAATAAAAACGAAATCTCACTTTTATCGACCTTACTAAGTAAAAACTAATTATTATTGACCTAACTAAACTAAAACTAACTATTTCCAACCGAATAAAGCCAAACGTAACTATTATTAACCTAACCTAACCTAACCTAACCAATCGAAACCTTCATTTTGTCAACCTAACCAATCAAAACCTAACTTTTATCAACCGTACCAATCAAAACCTAACTTTTATCAACCGTACCAATCGAAACCTTCATTTTGTCAACCTAACCAATCAAAACCTAACTTTTATCAACCGTACCAATCGAAACCTTCATTTTGTCAACCTAACCAATCAAAACCTAACTTTTATCAACCGTACCAATCAAAACCTAACCTTTATCAACCTAACCAATCGAAACCTAACTTTTATCAACCTAACTGATCAAAACCTAACTTTTATCAACCTAACTGATCGAAACCTAACTTTTATCAACCTAACTGATCGAAACCTAACTTTTATCAACCTAACTGATCGAAACCTAACTTTTATCAACCTAACTGATCGAAACCTAACTTTTATCAAACGTACCAATCAAAACCTAACCTTTATCAACCTAACCAATCGAAACCTAACTTTTATCAACCTAACTGATCAAAACCTAACTTTGATCAACCTAACTGATCGAAACCTAACTTTTATCAACCTAACTGATCGAAACCTAACTTTTATCAACCTAACTGATCGAAACCTAACTTTTATCAACCTAACTGATCGAAACCTAACTTTTATCAACCTAACTGATCGAAACCTAACTTTTATCAACCTAACTGATCGAAACCTAACTTTTATCAACCTAACTGATCGAAACCTAACTTTTATCAACCGAACTGATCGAAACCTAACTTTTATCAACCTAACTGATCGAAACCTAACTTTTATCAAACAAACCGATCGAAACCTAACTTTTATCAACCTAACTGATCAAAACCTAACTTTGATCAACCTAACTGATCGAAACCTAACTTTTATCAACCTAACTGATCGAAACCTAACTTTTATCAACCTAACTGATCGAAACCTAACTTTTATCAACCTAACTGATCGAAACCTAACTTTTATCAACCTAACCAATAGAAACCTAACTTTTAACAAACTAACCAATAAAAACCTTACTTTTATAAACCAAACCAATCGTAACCTAACTTTTATAAACCTAACAAATCGTAACCTAAATTTAACAACCTAACCAATAGAAACCTAACTTTTATAAACCCAACCAATAGAAACCTAACTTTTAACAACCCAACCAATAGAAACCTAACTTTTATAGACCTAACCAATCGTAACCTAACTTTTAACAACCTAACCAATGAAACCTAACTTTTATAAAACTAACCAATCGTAACCTAACTTTTATAAACCTAACCAATCGTAACCTAACTTTTATAAACCTAACCAATCGTAACCTAACTTTTAACAACCTAACCAATCGTAACCTAACTTTTAACAACCTAACCAATAGAAACCTAACTTTTATCAACCTAACTGATCGAACCTAAATTTTATCAAACAAACCAATCGAAACCTAACTTTTAACAACCTTACCAATAGAAACCTAACTTTTAACAACCTAACCAATAGAAACCTAACTTTAATAAACCTAACCAATCGTAACCTAACTTTTAACAACCTAACCAATAGAAACCTAACTTTTATAAACCTAACCAATCGTAACCTAACTTTTATAAACCTAACCAATCGTAACCTAACTTTTAACAACCTAACCAATAGAAACCTAACTTTTATAAACCTAACCAATAGAAACCTAACTTTGATCAACCTAACTGATCGAAACCTAACTTTTATCAACCTAACTGATCGAAACCTAACTTTTATCAACCTAACTGATCGAAACCTAACTTTTATCAACCTAACTGATCGAAACCTAACTTTTATCAAACAAACCGATCGAAACCTAACTTTTAACAACCTAACCAATAGAAACCTAACTTTTATAAACCTAACCAATCGTAACCTAACTTTTAAGTACCTAACCAATAGAAACCTAACTTTTATCAACCTAAATGATCGAACCTAACTTTTATCAAACAAACCAATTAGGTTTCGATCAGTTAGGTTGATAAAAGTTAGGTTTCGATCAGTTAGGTTGATAAAAGTTAGGTTTCGATCAGTTAGGTTGATCAAAGTTAGGTTTCTATTGGTTAGGTTAGGTTAGGTTAGGTTAGGTTAGGTTAGGTTAGGTTTTTTTTTTTTTTTTTTTTTTTTTTTTTTTTATACTAGCTACCGACGAACATCGTCCCTCGCTCGTGTTAACTATGGATTTTTCTGCATTCATTCCAGTTCTCGCATTTATTCTTCTCGCACTTTCATTCTTCATACTATGTCTTTCTTTCTTTCATCTCTTTCACTCATCTAGGCCGGGATAGGCTGCTACTGCTATCTAATCTTTCTAATCTATCTACTTTATTTATTTCTTCCTTTATTTCATCTTATATCTAGTACACGGGTAAATTAATTCTGGACACGGTTTTTTATTTATTTCCTTAGTTACATTACATATACGTTTACATTTCTTATTTACTTTTTTATATAGCATACAAATTCTCATACTATATATTCTTACTTATCTATTACACAGTTTTACTTATTTTCTATCTTTATAACTTATTTATGATAACATAATATATTCTTTACGATATATTTGTATCATGGTAATTTTATTTCTTATTTTATTACATTTTCTATCTACTATATTTATTTTATTACATTTTCTTAAAACTACTTTTATCATTCTATTTTTAACTACTAAATAACATCTAGAGGCTACTTTTGACACTGTTTTACACATCGAGAGAGCTGCTTCGTTAGTGTCTGGTTGGTTATGACCATCATGACCCTCCATCAGCTGCAGTCTGTCTCTTTGCCGTGCAGTTCTTAACACCCCTGGTTTTTTCTTCCGCGTCCTTTTCCCGTTTTTTAAGGTGAGGGTGTATCTGCTGTTTGTTGTGAGTACGGTGCCCTTAGCAGTACGATACAGAGGACCGGGCTATGGCATCCCATTTCCTCCTCACCGGACACTCCTGGCTGAACGCATTGTGCGCCCTGTTATCTAGCTTGGACCGCTTGCAATTTATGCATTCCGGTTCGTTTCCCACGACTTTCTCCGGGCAGTCTCTACATAAATGCGGTCCGCTACAATGGCTGCACAACGGTTCTGCGGGTTCGGTGCAGAACCTGCGTCCGTGGCCATAGCCCAGACAGTTTGAGCACTGGACCAAGGGAGACTGGTCGTACACAAAGACCCTTTGTAGGTCTACTCTCAGTCTCCCCAGATCCAGTGCCCTCCTCCATATAGTGGGGGAGACCGTCAGGACTATGTGTCCGGTGAGATGGTTACGGGCTTTTTTGCGGAATTTCACCGCCATTCTGCTTTCTTCGGGGTCGAGTCCGATGAAGATCTCCCCGTTCTGGTTCCTAAGGGCGCTAATGATCTCGTCATCGCTATGCTTAGATAGCACGTCCCTAAGAACCAGAAGGGGGTCCTTGTTCTTCACCTCCTCGACCACCAGGTGCTCTCCAGCCTTCTCTAGCCGCTCTTTTATCTTCGCCCTGTCCTCTCTTGTCTCGCATCCAACTACGACTTTTCCGTCTCTTGCCTTTCTTACCTTCTCCACCTTAACCCATCCTTCTCTGGCGTTAATCGCCTTCCTTATCTTCTCCATCACCACTTCCCCTGTTTCTTGGTCGTTGTTGGAAGTAACGACCACGGAATGTAGTGCAGTTCTCATAGGAGTATTACCGGCCTTTTGGCCTACTGTCACCACATTCGCGTAGGTCGGTTTCTGTATGACTTCCTGCTGTACTTCCAACAACTTTTTCACAGCTTCCATTTTTACCATGCTATCTTTCATGAGGGATGTATGTTCCTCCAGTATTTTATGCAGGTGACCAGCCTGCTCACTCGTTTGTGGGTCGGTAGCTGCTGTTGTTGGAGTGTGACCAGTCGTCTCATCTTCGGTGTTTATGTCGACGTGTCCCTCGGCCGCCAGAGCGTAGAGACGGTCCAAACACTTTTTCAGTTCGGCCTTGACGCTGGATTTCAGGTTCTTGAACTTCTCTAGGTTTTCCACTCCCTTGGTATACACTGCTCTTACCTCGGCTTCTCTGCTGGGGTAATATTCCCGTGCCGTCTGTGGTGATTTTACTGGGCTTGGTGTAAGAGCAGTGGCCACCTTTTTTGTGATGGTATTGGAAGCCACAGGTGGTCTTACTTTTGTAGGCGGTGTTACTAGGGGTTTTTGGGGAGTGGGGTGTTTGTCGTCCTCGCTATAGTTCCACGTCGTCATGAACACTCTTTCCCTCTGCCCGGTTTTTGTGGGCGCTCTCGGGCTGACTATTTGCTTGCTCGTAGAGGGTGGAGTTGTTATTGAAGGCTGGTCTATTGTAGCCTCCACCATTCTTTCTGGCGCGTCCAGCGATCTCCGTTGGCTTACCTTAGTGTCGCGGGGGGGTCCTGCCCTCCCCTTGTAAGCTGTTGACGACTGGTTCACTTTCGCT
>LR990087.1:10930913-10932516 GCA_905147235.1 Erynnis tages
GACGGTGTTTGTCACTATAGGTGGTCTGGCCAGAGGGGTTGGTGGCTCCGGGCCTCCGTGGATGGAGGCCATCAATATGGCATCCTCGTCGGGTTCGTGTGTCCGTATAGTGTTTAGTGTTGTGTTGAGCCTCCGTGGCTTGAAGGCTTTGGTCGGGGCCCATGGGGGGCTTTCTTCGTACGGAATCGCCTCTTCAGGCTGTGCTGCATCGGGCTCTGTTTGTTGGAAGGGTCCTGCCCTCTCTCCACCCACTGCCTGCGACGGGTCCATTTTTTGTTAATTACTAGGGCCAATACTGTATGCTTTGTAGGAGTTAAAATTGTAAAAGTTGTAAAAATAAATAACCCCTACAAATATGTCCTTAATTTACAATATAAAATAATTGTATATGTCAAAATATTACTCTTGACTTGAGCGGGCGAGCAAGATTTTCCAAAATAAAATTTAAATTTTTGTAGAGTCGGTGACTCTACCTTGCTCTACCTATAACGTTACAGGTCAGCGTCTCTATATTATCACTGCAAGAGTAGTTATTAAATTAAATTTTTATCAAAAAATATTTTTGAGACTCTATGTAGAGTCGGTGTCTACAATTCTACGAGTGGCTCTCCTTTTGGGATGCCTTGTCCCGAAAACCTCATCAAAATCGGACTGCTAGTTCCGGGGATACAACAGTCTTATCTTAACTATGTCAAGTATACGAGAGGTCTGGTTAAACTGGTCTATAATTAAATATAAGGGTAGGGGGATGAAACTTTAGGGGTGGGTTCCAAAGGGTTGATTTTGTTTTGGCTTGCCAAAAAGGGGGGTGGGTTGTAGGGAGGGGGGCGGCTAAATTTCGTTATTTTTGGCCTAGGACGCACCGTTTTCGAGATATTTGGATTTAAAAATTTTGACGTCAATTTTGACAAAGTTATTATTTGCGGCTAGGTCCTTACTATTAATATAGTTCCCGGTTCTATATTTTCGAAATTATTCGGTATAATTTTTCCAAAATTTTTTATATGTTAGGGGAAAGGCCAGTGTAACCGACCCTCGTGTGAGGGGTACAAATTTTAAGGGTGGTTATTTTTATTTTAATTTTTTAAAATTAGGGGTTTAAGTTTGTCAACCACATATGTCGTTGTCCCCGCGTTCCTAATTATTTGCTAGTGCCGAAAAATTTGTTTTTATGTAATTTAGGTCCCAAATTTTCGAATGGCCCGGTCAATTTTTTGGGCAAATGCTAGGAAAACCAAAAGTTTTCCAGATTTTCCCAAAAATTTTCCCGGGGGTGAGTTTTTGAAAAGTGTATGGCAGTTGCCCCTAGAATCGCTTCTCGTAAGAGACGAAACTTTTGTTATTTTTGCGATAACTCGCACCCCCTTTCGAGATATGGGGTTGACAAACTTAAGTGGGAATGGCGTCTTGCGCCCTATTTTTGTAGAAAATTCGCCAAAATTACTATTTTTAAGATTAAATTTTTTCTTAAACTATTTCTTATTCTAGGTGAGGTCTTCTAGTGTCCCGTGCAGCTGTAGTTTTCTTCCAGCGAATCCTGCGCCCTCCAGCGGCCGTCAAAATTAGGGGTAGCTGACAACTTTCTGCAAATAGCTCCCAGTCA
>LR990088.1:0-2500 GCA_905147235.1 Erynnis tages
TTACCTAACCTAACCTAACCTAACCTAACCTAACCTAACCTAACCTACCTAACCTAACCTAACCTAACCTAACCTAACCTAACCTAACCTAACCTAACCTAACCTAACCTAACCTAACCTAACCTAACCTAACCTAACCTAACCTAACCTAACCTAACCTAACCTAACCTAACCTAACCTAACCTAACCTAACCTAACCTAACCTAACCTAACCTAACCTAACCTAACCTAACCTAACCTAACCTAACCTAACCGAGTTCCGTGCTTGCCGCACCTCTGAGCGCCACGAAAACGCCCGCTCCGTACTGTAAAAATCAATAAAAGTGGTAAAAAGTGAGAGAAATAGAGTGAAAATATATACAATAAGTGTGAAAAGTGACGATCTTAAAGACTACAGTAAAGAAAAGTGTGAAAAAGTGAAAATCAGGACTTTTCCATACAAACAGTGATAAAAACTAACCTTTCAACACGTGTTTCTGACAAACTCAACGGTTTTCGGCAAACGCTGCCGAAATAAGATCAGTGACCCACTGTTTTATTTGTGTATCCTGTAGCCACCACAGAGGAGTACACCTGGGAGCAGTTTTGGATTTTTCCCGTCGCGCCCCTGGGAGATATTCAGGAAAAACTGAAAACCACGTGGCAGTGAAAATTGTAGTCCTGGGTTTTTCACGAACAAAACCTACATATTCAGGTAGCTGAGCTCTCGAGGAATCCAACGAATACCCGCACTCCCCAAAAACTCAAAAGGGAACTGGAAAACAAGGGTAATATCGCCGGAAAAATTTTGGCAGATTTTCCGGCCCTTTTTGCGAGAAATTTTCAGCGACAACCTACCTGGTAAATTGATTTATATTGTTGTTTGGCTCGTAAAGATTCATTTGATACTAAATTTGGAATTTTTGGATAGAAATTAGGGTTCGAAAATAATTTTAGAAGGAAAAGTGGAATAAATTTTGACCGCAAATACAAGTTTGTAAGTACGAATAAAAATTTACAACCCCTAAATTATATAGGGAAAGTACCAGACTAAAGTCTTTAGACCTATAGAAGACGAAAACCCTAGTGGTGAAAATCTCTCTGACCAATATTTTCGGGACTGGGAGCTATTTGCAGAAAGTTGTCAGCTACCCCTAATTTTGACGGCCGCTGGAGGGCGCAGGATTCGCTGGAAGAAAACTACAGCTGCACGGGACACTAGAAGACCTCACCTAGAATAAGAAATATTTTAAGAAAAAATTTAATCTTAAAAATAGTAATTTTGGCGAATTTTCTACAAAAATAGGGCGCAAGACGCCATTCCCACTTAAGTTTGTCAACCCCATATCTCGAAAGGGGTGCGAGTTATCGCGAAAATAACAAAAGTTTCGTTCTCTTACGAGAAGCGATTCTAGGGGCAACTTGCCCATACACTTTTCAAAAACTCACCCCCGGGAAAATTTTTGGGAAAATCTGGAAAACTTTTGGTTTTCCTAGCATTTGCCCAAAAAATTGACCGGGCCATTCGAAAATTTGGGACCTAAATTACATAAAAACAAATTTTTCGGCACTAGCAAATCATTAGGAACGCGGGGACAACGACATATGTGGTTGACAAACTTAAACCCCTAATTTAAAAATTAAAAATAAAAATAACCACCCTTAAAATTTGTACCCCTCACACGAGGGTCGATTACACTGGCCTTTCCCCTAACATATAAAAAATTTTGGAAAAATTATACCGAATAATTTCGAAAATATAGAACCGGGAACTATATTAATAGTAAGGACCTAGCCGCAAATAATAACTTTGTCAAAATTGACGTCAAAATTTTCAAATCCAAATATCTCGAAAACGGTGCGTCCTAGGCCAAAAATAACGAAATTTAGCCGCCCCCCTCCCTACAACCCACCCCCCTTTTTGGCAAGCCAAAACAAAATCAACCCTTTGGAACCCACCCCTAAAGTTTCATCCCCCTACCCTTATATTTAATTATAGACCAGTTTAACCCAGACCTCTCGTATACTTGACATAGTTAAGATAAGACTGTTGTATCCCCGGAACTAGCAGTCCGATTTTGATGAGGTTTTCGGGACAAGGCATCCCAAAAGGAGAGCCACTCGTAGAATTGTAGACACCGACTCTACATAGAGTCTCAAAAATATTTTTTGATAAAAATTTAATTCTAATAACTACTCTTGCAGTGATAATATAGAGACGCCGACCTGTAACGTTATAGTAGAGCAAGGTAGAGTCACCGACTCTACAAAAATTTAAATTTTATTTGGAAAATCTTGCTCGCCCGCTCAAGTCAAGAGTAATATTTTGACATATATAATTATTTTATATTGTGAATTAAGGACATATTTGTAGGGGTTATTTATTTTACAACTTATTACAATTTTAACTCTACAAAGCATACAGTAATGGCCCTAGTAATTAACAAAAAATGGACCCGTCGCAGGCAGTGGGTGGAGAGAGGGCAGGACCCTTCCAACAAACAGAGCCTGATGCAGCACA